>PISW01006792.1:0-102103 GCA_004023785.1 Mungos mungo
GTTTAGAGTCATTGTGTTCTCCCTAGAATTCATGTTTATAGTGGTGTCTCTGGCACCTTGTATTCTTTGCAACATTTCCCTCATAGAGTCCCTCTTAGGATTTCCTGTAGGGCTGGTTTGGTGGTCATGAATTCTCTCAATTTTTGTTTATTTGGGAACACTTTTATCTCTCCTTCTATTTTGAATGACAGGCTTGCTGTATAAAGGATTCTTGGCTGCATGTTTTTTCTGTTCATCACATTGAAGATTTCCTGCCATCCTTCCTGGCCTGCCAAGTTTCGTTAGATAGGTCTGTAACCACTCAGATAGGTTTCCCTTTGTATGTGAGGGCCCTTTTCTCCCTAGCTGCTTTCAGAATTCTCTTTTTATCTTTATATTTTTCCAGTTTCACTATGATATGTCATGCCTAAGGCCGATTCAAGTTACATCTTAAGGGGGTTCTTTGTGCCTCTTGAATTTGAATGTCTATTTCTTTTCCCAGATTTGGGAAATTCTCAGTTATAATTTGGTCTAGTATCCCTTCAGGACCTTTCTCTCTGTCTTCCTCTTCAGGAATTCTATGATACGGATATTGTTCTGTTTGTTTGTATCACTCAGGTCTCGAATTCTCCTTTCCTGCTCTTGGATTAATTTCTCTCTTTTTCAGCTTCCTCTTTTGCTATAACTATATCTTCTAATTCACCTATTCTTCTCTCTGCCTCGTCAATCCTTGAGGTGGCTGCCTCCATTTTGTTTTTCATTTCATCTATAGCCTTTATTAATTCATCACACCTATTTTCAAAGTGCCTAGTAATTGTCTCAGTTGATTCTTTGATGCTTTTTTCAACCCCAGCGATTAATTTTACGACAAGTTTTTTTATTTTATTTTATTTTTTTCCATAATATTTTATTGTCAAATTGTTTTCCATACAACACCCAGTGCTCTTCCCTTTAAGTGCCCTCCACCATCACCATCCCCTCTTTTCCCCCCTCCCCCTTCCCCTTCAACTCTCAGTTCATTTTCAGCATTCAATAGTCTCTCAAGTTTTGCATCCCTCTCTCTCCCCAACTCTCTCTCCCTCCTCTGCTCCCCCTGGTTCTCCATTAGGTCTCTCTTGTTTTCCTGCTAGACAAGTTTTTAAAATTCTTGATCCGGTATGTTGTCTAGATCTGCCTTGAGCAGTTCTGTGGCTGTGACCTCCTCTTGGAGGTTCTTCAGGGGAAAGTTCCTTTGTTTTGTCATTTTTGCTAGTTTTCTGTCTCTTGTCAGCTTTAAAAAGCTCGTTGTGCACTGTGCACCTGTTACTATTTCTCTGTTAAAGGAGGCTTATTGACTTTCCAGGGCCTGTCGTTTCAGGAAATATTCTTTTAATGGTGTCTCTCAGTTTCTCTTGTTGTGCCTTTGAATATTTAATTTCCCTACTCAGCAATATTTGGGACTCACTGTCATGCACACTTTGGCTTGTTTCTTGGTGTAGCCCTAAGAAGGAAGACAGACAGACAAACACAAAGGGAACAGAAGCACACAAACGCACAGACAAATCAAACAAACAAACACATTAAAAGGGGGAAAGAAAAGAAAGAAAATGGAGAGGAAAGAGACGAAAAGAAGAGAGGGGAAAAAAAAGAAAAAATAAAGGGGATCGGAGACAACAAAGGACAGTGGACAGTCTAAAAGTGTATGACCAGTTGAGGGGAGAGGTAAGGATGAGATACCCCTGCCTGAGGCGAGGTGTGCTGCCTGAGGCGAGATGCAAAGCAGGAGGTGAAGTGTGCGCCTTCACAGACACAACTGCGGATTCCCAACCCCAAGCCGGGATCGCGATTGTGCATTGGGGGAAGAATGAGTTTCTCTTGGCTTCACGCAGCTGTTGCCCGAGGTGCTGTGCGCTGCGGGAAATGAGCTGGAAGCTCCTGCAGCCTGAGCTTGCGCCCAGGCCTCTATGACTGCCAACTCCCTGCCGGGATCGCGTAGGTGTGGGGGCTATTTTTTCCCTGTAGGCACCCAGGATTCGGGATTCACACGGCCAATGTTGGGGGTGAGATGCGCTGTGGAAATGAGGTGCGTGCTCCCACTCCCAAAATCGAGGTCGAAGTGAGCGCCCCTGACGCCGCTGCTACTGCTGCAGCTGCTGACTCCCCATCGAGGTGGTGCAGGGCTGGAAGATGTTCTTTCCCTTGGACCACCTGGGTTTGGGATTTGGGCTACCCAGCAGTTATCTATGGAGTGAGTTTCTCTCTTCAAGCGTGGTTAAGCGTTCTTTACCTCTTCCCCCAGAGACAGTACTATGAGCATGTTCAGTCTCTCTGTCTCTTCCCTTTGTCTCTCGGGCTCCGTGCACTTGCCCTGTGTTGGGCTGGGGCTCCCACCTGCCCTGCCCGTCTAGGGCTGGCCCGTTTTCCAATCTCCCCAGTTCACACTCACTCACTCAGGTATCTTTGAGGTTCTCTTCTTTCTGGAGTCCATATTTTCTCCTTCCGCTCTTGCAGATGAGAGTAATGTCCTTCTCAGTTCGATAGATGGGGCAGAGATGAAGTTTACAGAGCTCCTTTCCTGTCCGCCATCTTGGCTCCTCCCCCAGAAAGCTTATTTTTTGAAAAGATAAACAAAATGCATTTTCCAAAGAATCAACAAAAACAATAAAACTAATCCAAAATTCAATAAAAGATCAATAAAATTGACAAAAATTCAGCAAAACTGACAAAGAAAAAAAGAGAGAAGACACTCATTACCAATATCAGGAATCAAACAGTGGATATTACACAGACTCTGTAATATATAAAAAAGAAAATTAAAAAAAAATACTACAAACACATAACTTTGACTGATAAAAATAAACATAAATTTCTTGAAATGTACCAACTACCACAATGTGCCAATATTAATTAGATAATTTGAATAGCCTTTTAGCAATTAAGGAGATTAAATTTTTAAAAATTAATAGACTTTCATTTTTAGAGTAGTTTTAAGTTGTTTTTAAGTTTATTTATTTTGAGAGAGAAAGAGAGAGTGTGTGTGAAGGAGGGACAGAGAGAGCAGGGAAGAATCCTAAGCAGGGTCTGTGCTATCAGCCTAAGCACAGGGGGCTCAATCTCACAAACCATGAGATCATGACCTGAGCCAAAATCAAGGGTGGGACACTCAACAGACTGAACCATCTAGGTACCTCTAGAGTAGAGTAGTTTTCGGTTTATGAAAAATTGAACAGAAATTTTCCATACACTCTGCCTCCAGTTTCCCCCATTACTGACATTTCTGCATTAGAGTGGTACATATGTTATAGTTGGTGAACCAATATTGATATATTACTACTGACTAAATTTCATAATTTACATTAGAGTTCAATCTTCATGCTATACAGTTCTATAGATTTTTTTAAAAACAGACTTTCAGTTTTAGAGCAATTTTAGGTTCACAGAAAAATTGAGCAGAGAGTATGGAAAGTTTCCATATACTGTCTGCTCTGATACACTCACAGTTTCCTCCACTCTCAACATCCCACACTAGTGTATATTTGTTGTAATTGATTAACCTACACTCACATATCTTTACCATCCAAAGTCCATAGCTTACATAAGCCTCACTATTGTTGTTCTATGGGTTTGGACAAATGCATAAGGACATGTATCCACCATTATAGTATCATGCAGAATAATTTCATTGCTCTAAAAATTCTCTGTTTTTCTGCCTATTTATCCCTATCTCTCCCCACCCCCTAGCCACCACTGATCTTTTTACTGTCTTGGTAGTTTTGTCTTTTCCAAAATGTCATATAGTTGGAATTGTATACTGTGAGCCTTTTCAGATTAGCTTCTTTCACTCAATAATATGCGTTTGAGATTTCTCCATATCTTTTCATGGCTTCATAGCGCATTTCCTTTTTGGTGCTATATAGTATTCCATTATATGGATGTACCACTGTATTCAGTAATATATCTATTGATATATCTTGGTTGCTTCCAAGTTTTGGAAATTATAAATGAAACTGCTGTAGACATGTGTGTGCAGATTTTTGTGTGGACCTAAACTTTTAATTCATTTGGGTAAATACCAATAATGCAATTGGATTGAGTGGTAAAATTATATTTAGGTTTGTAAGAAATTGCCAAACTGTCTCCCAAAGTGGCTGTACCATTTTGTACACCTGCCACTAATAAATGAGAGTTTCCTTGGCTTCACATACTCACCAGCATTTGGTATTGTCGGTATTTTGGATTCTGGTCATTCTAATAAGTATATACTTGTACCTCGCTATTGTTATAATTTGAAATTAATTAATAATATGTTTTGCAACTTTTTATTTGCTCAATTGCTATAAGAATATCTTCTTTGGTGAAATGCCTGTTCAGATCTTTTGCCAACTTTTTAATTGTGTTATTTGTTTTCTTATTATTGACTTTGAAGGGTTCTTTGCACGCTTTGAATACAATTCCCTTATTGCTTATGTGTTTTGCAAATATTTTATTTGCAAATATTTTATTTGCAAATATTTTATTGTAGTCTATGACTTGTCTTTTCATTCTCTTAACAGTGTCATTCACAGAACAGAAGTTTATTTTATTTTAATAAAGTACATCTTATCAATATTTTCATTGTGCTTTTGGTGTATCTAAAAAGTCATTGGAAACCCAAAGTCACCTAGATTTTCCTCTTATGTTATAGTCTATAAGTTTTATTGGTTTTTTTTTTTTTGGTTGTACATTTAGATTTAAGATCCATTTTAAGTTGATTTTTGTGAAAGACATAAGGTCTGTGTCTGGATTACTTGGTTTATGTTTGTCTAGTTCTCTAGCATCATTCCTTGAAAACACTTTTCTTTCTTCATTGGATTGCTTTTGCTGCCCTTTGTCAAAGAGCAGTTGATTATATTTGTGTGTATCAATTTCTGCTTTATCTGTTCCGTTCCACTTGTTTGTTCTTTCACAAAAACCACACCGACTTGATTACTGTATCTTCACAGTAAATATTGAAACTGGATAGTCTCAGTCCTCTGTCTTTTTCTTTTTTTCAAGATTGTATTGACTATTCTGGGTCTTTTGCCTTCCATATGAACTTTAGAGTCAGTTTGCCTGTATCAAAAAATACCTTGGATTTTTATTAAGATTGGGTTGAATTTATATATCAACAATAGTTGGGAAGAAGTAAAATCTTAACATTAAGTTTTCCTATACATGAACGTGGAATACATCTCCATTTGTTTAGTTTTCTTTAATTTCTTTCATCAAAGCTTTATGGCTTTCCATAAATATTTTGTACATATTATATTTATGATTAAGTATTTCATTTTCTTGGTGCTAATATAATTGGTGCTATGTTTTCAATTCAAATTCTTATTATTTATTGCTAGTTTATAGAAAATCAATTGATTTAAAAAAATTTTTATATAGTTTATTTTTGAGACAGAGTGAGACAGAGCATGGGTGGGGGAGGGGCAGAGAGAGAGGAAGAC
This sequence comes from Mungos mungo, assembly GCA_004023785.1. NCBI lineage: Eukaryota > Metazoa > Chordata > Mammalia > Carnivora > Herpestidae > Mungos > Mungos mungo. Next base: position 5,430 of record PISW01006792.1, read on the forward strand.
ACAGAATCTGGAACAGGCTCCAGGCTGTGAGCTGTCAGCACAGAACCTGATGCTGGGCTCAAACCTACAGACCATGAGATCATGACCTGAGCCGAAGTCGGACACTTAACCGATTGAGCTACCCAGGTGCCCCAAAAATCAATTGATATTTTGTATATTACCTCGTATCTCACAATCCTGCTCTTATCGGTTATTAGTTCCAAGGATTTTTGTTTGTTTAAAAATTTCTAAGAAAGAATAACCAGGAACAGATGGATTCCCCAAGCATTTAAAGGATATTTAAAAACCATTCTACACAATCTTTCCAAATAAAGAAGAGGAAGGAACACTTTCCATCTCATTTTATGAAGCCAATATTACCCTAATACAAATCCAGACAAAGATAGTACCAAAAAGTTAAACTACAGACAAATATCCTACTTTAATTAGAAAACCCAATTCAGTACTATATCTTTTAAAAGCCAATAATGAATTGTGGCCAATTAGGATTTTTTCCAAGGATGCAAATCTGATTCAATATTCAAAAATCAATCAATCAATCAATATAATCCAATCCTAATCCTGCTTAGTCTATGAAAGAAAAATCATATGGTCATATCACTTGATGCAGAAAAGCATTTAATATACTTTAAGCACATTTATGATTTAAAACTTCTCAGAAACCTAGGAATAGAGGAGAACTTTCTCTACTGGGCAAAGGCCACCTACAAAACACTTACAACTAACATTATACTCAGTACTTAATGGAACACTGAATGCTTTCCCTCAAAGTTTAGGCATAAGGCAAACATGTTCATTCTCACCACTCACTCAACATAGTAGAAAAGTTCTAACTAGTGAAATAAGGTAATAAAAGGAAATAAAAATTATACAAATCAGAAAGGAAGAACTGAAAGTGTCCCTATTTGCAGATGACATGATTGTTTATGGAGAAAATCCCAAGGAATTTACCCCTGAAAATGCTGAACTAAACAAGGACACAAGAAGATCAACACACAAAAATCAGTTGTATTTCTCTCTAGTATTAATAAACATGTGGATACTGAAATTAAAAAATAGTATCTTTTACAATTGCTAAAAAAATAAAAACTTACATAAATCTAACAGAACACATATAGGCACTTATATGCTGAAAATTTATAAGACACTGATGATAGAATTCAGAGAAGCTCTAAACAAATGGTGAGACTTTGTGTCCGTGGATTGGAAAACACAATATCGTAAAGATGCCAATTCTCTCCAACTTTATCTATTGGTTAAATGTAAATTCCCACCAAAATCCCAGGAGGTTTTTAAAAGTTTATTTATTGGTTGAGAGAGAGAGAGAGAGAGAGAGAGAGAGAGAGAGAGAGAGAGAATGCTTGCATAGGAGAGGGGCAGAGACAGAGAAGAACCCAAGCAGGTTCTGTGCTGTCAGTGAGGAGCTCAGTGCAGGGGTCAGTCCTGCAAACTGTGAGATCATGACCTGAGCCTGAAAGCAGGAGTCAGATCCTTGAACTGAGTGAGCCACCCAGGCACCCCAGGAGTTGTTTTTGTTTGTTTGTTTGTTTGTTTGTTTGTTTGGTAGACATACAGACACAGATATAGATTCTAAAATTTATGTGGAAAGGCAAAGGAACTACAAGAGTTGAAACAATTTTGAGAAAGAAGAATAAATTGGGAAGAATAAGTCTATCCAATTTCAAGATTTATTGTTTAGCAATGGTGATTAAGACTCTGTGGTACTGGTAAAGGGACAGAAACATATATCAATGGGACATAAGAGAAAACCCAGAAATAGACCCACACAATATGCCAAACTGATTTCTTTTTACAAAGAAAAAAAAGGATTCAATGCAGGGATGAGAGACTTTTCCCAATTAATGGTGCTGGATTAACTAAACACATGGAGGGAAAGGGGGAAAAAATGAGCCTCAACCTATATTGCACACTTTACACAAAAAAGTTAGTTGAAATAAATTATAGATTTAAATGTAAAATGCACAATCTGTAAAGATAAAATCGATAAATTTGACTTCATCAAATTTTGGTCTATGAAAGACTGTTAAGAGATGAAAAGATAAACTGCTACAGATTGGAAGAAAGCATTACAAACCACAGAAAGGACAAAGGACTAGTATCTATAGTAGATAAACCACTTTTGAAATTCAACTGTAAGTAAATAAACAATCCAATAGAAAATTGGGCAAAAGACATGAAAAGACATTTCGCTGAATGGGGATCTACAGGTGTAGATCTTTACGGATCTCTACAGAGAAAAGATGTTCAATATCACTAACCATTAGGGAAATGCAAATTGAAACCACAATGAGATATTAATGCACACATGACAGCATCAACTGTTAGCAAGGATGCAGAGAAACTGGCACACTTCACTTATCCATTGCTGGTGGAAACGTAGATGGGACAGTCACTCTGGAAAACATTTCGGCAGTTTCTTAAGAAATAAACATGCAATTACTATACAACCCAGCAATTGTGTTCCTAGGCATTTATCCTGGGGAAATCAAGACTTCGATTCATGTAAATAACTGTAGATGAATGTTCAGAGCAGCTTATTCATAGTAGCCAAAAAACTGGAAACCAACCAGAGGTTCTTCCCTGAGCACACGGTTATACTATTCAAACAACAAAAATGAATAATTACTGATATATTCAACAGTGTGGATGAATCTCCAGGGAATAAAGCTGAGTGAAAAACAAACAAACCCAACAGGTTACTTAGTATACAAGTTCATTTAGGTAATATTTTGAAATGACCAAATTATGTGAATAGAGAACATGTAAGGGATTAGCCAGGGGCTAATCCACCTTGCCAGGGTTTAAGGTGGGAGTGATGTGGGAGAAAAGTGAGTGTGGCTATAAAGGGCCACAGTCCTTGTGATGATGGGAATGTCTACATCTTGATGGTATTTATGTCAGTTTCCTGGTTGTGATAGCATGCCACAGTTTTGCAAGATGTTAGCTACCATTGGGAGAAACTGGGTGGATATATGTCATCTTTCTGTATTCTTACAACTGCAGATAAACCTGCAATGATCTAAAAATTAAAAGTTTAATTTTTAAAAATCAAGAAATATACAAATGATCTAGACATGCTAACCAGTGTGATACAAGGGTGTCGGTAGCAATTCTGCCTGACAATTCCAAATGTGAGTGTAGACATGATCCCAGTGCAAGTGTGTATCCATCGTTTGGTGCATGCTCAAAATGGATGTGGAAAACGTTGTAAGAGTGGAATTCCAAGTACAGGTAGGATGGAGCACTGGCCTGGTTCTTACCCAGTTTCCGTCCCAAGCCAGCTAGCTAACTGTGAGTGCAATATTTGGTTGCTTTGAGCAGCATGTAACAATATATTACCATCTCATGCAATTCAGGTATTAGTATCAATCCAACAGGAAGCAGGGATAGGCAGCTACAAGATAGATCTGTGCTTATTAATTGGCCTTTCGGAGTTCTCTGAGTGCAGCAATTTAAAGCTGCACAGCCTGATACCACATGTACAAAGCCACAGAAAAGGGGACAGCAAAAAAGGAATCTTTTCAGTTCATGCCTTTCTCTAACTGAAGAGGAGAATATCCCACAATTTCCTACCAGATTTCTCCTTATGTTTCATTGATCCAAACCAGTCATACACCTGTTCTACCCCCTTGATCACTGGTGGAGGGACTCATGATTCATTCTTGATTGCTGAGTGAATAGCCACCCAGAAACAACTGGGGTTCTGTCAGGAAGAAAGAACTATTGGATGGGCAAGTGACAGGCCTGCCATAGTGGAAAGTGGGCCTCTGCCCCGTGGAATATTCTGAGCCTCTGGGTGAAGCTTATGGTCTTCCTTCTGAAATCTTGGGGAGGCTCTCCTGAGGGGCAGTAGGGGGTGAGGTGCTGGGTTTTGTGGTCAGCCCCCACCGCGGCCTCTTATCCATCTAGTGAAAGGAGGATGATTACATAAAAATGTAATAGGCCTTCTTTGGCAAGACGTCTGGCTCAGATGTTTGCCCTCCCACCTGCATCTCTATGCCATAGAAACAGAAGTTCTCTGGCCTCAGAACTTTTCTGCTGCGGTAACAGGCCTGCCAAGGTGGCCTGAGGACCCTGTAATGGATGAGCATCAATGAGATTAGCAGAAATAAGAAAGAGATGAGCTGATAGTTGGCAAGTACACCTTATCTCTCTATCTCAAGCAAGATCTTTGAAACATTCTTCATTCATTCCCTGGGGAGCTAGAAAATGCCCAAGACTCCCCCTGTGTGTGTGCAGTTTAATATAAGTGCCCGTTAAATTTCTCCTGCAATTTAGGGGGCTACATCTGGTTGGCTATCTTGGTCAGCTTTAGGATATTGGTTTGAAAAAGGGTCATAAATTTTATTTTCAATTTTGTTTCTGTGGCTTTTATACTTTAATATGCCCCTGCAGACTTGCTGAGCCTGACGGTCAGGTGAAGGAGAGAAATGGGTAGTGGAGAAGAGTCCTCCACCCCATGAGAAGTATTTCAGCCTCAGAAAGAGTCCTTCACCCTCTTTGTGGCAGGCAGGCCAGTTTGGGGCTTAAATTAGCATGTGGTGTAGGACTGAAGGTGCATGTGTTCTGTTCGGCCTGCTGTCTTGAAGAGACAACCCCTTCTTCCTTCTCTCAGCTGGTGATGACCCCACCTTCTGGATACAGGGTTGACATGTGACCCAGATCCAGCCAATCAGAGAATTCCACCCCATCAATGGGCAGGAGAAACCAAAGATGGGCCAAGCATAGCCTTCACTGCGGCCGCTGGACAACATAGCGCCTGGGTCCAGCTATGCCTGAAGTTGGATGCTCCTATGGCAGTCCCCATTTCACAAAGTAGTAAGTACCCCACCTGCCCCCTCCTTTTAAACTTACAAGTGATTTCGAGTTGGTGTAGTCTCTTGCAACTGAAAGAGTCCTGAATAATATGAGACTTTTGAATACTAAATCTAGGGTACGCATTAAGTGTTCCCCATGACATCAACATTGGTCTCCACCTCCAGGTCTTCATCCACAAACATTGACATTGAAACAGTGTCAGAAGGCTTGCAGCCTCTTTTCAGCCTTACTACTGCACACCTGCCAGGACCACGTGAGGGCAATCTTTCCTGCCCCTGGCTCTGGTTTTCTCTGCTATAGAATGAATTGCCTTCTAACAGATATGTGACACTGAAATGAGAAACCAGAGATAGCATAAAAGTACAAAGTCTGACAACCCCTGACCTGTAATTCCCATGTCCAGCCAGCTTTGAAACTGAAGGTTTTTTTCCCCTAGTTTTTTTGGTGGCCAAAATACGACCTGCAGTGACATAAGATTATCTGTATATAATCTGTGATAGCTCCCATTCCTCTGGGGCTTCTTGTATCCTTAGGTTTCCCCTGGAAGTACTTCCAGCTTAATCTGCTCTATGTGCACTTAATGTCGTCTGGTTACTGTGGCTTCTATGTCACTCAGCAAAAGTAGCCAAGGCTCACACCCTGCTCAGGGAAAGCGCACTTGTCCCTGTCTTCAAGGTGGTTATAAGATTTCTTCTCCCTCCCTTTTTCCCTCTGTCTCTTTCTCTTAAACACACACACACACGCACACACACACACACACCCCTCCTTCCACTCCTGGAGTGGGAAAAGTAAGGCACACACTATTATTTATGGATTCAAAAAAATGGACAGTGATGAAGAATGTGGGCAGGGGTGGGGGGAACCAGGGATGACAGGTCCCAGCCAAGAATGGGCACTGGTGGCAGATTATATTTAGCCACCTTCTATCCGTCCCAGCTTCCTTAGCAATGCCTTCTTGAGGCCGGAAATTTCAAGCCTGAATTTCCCAGACTCACTTGCTTCTGGACTGCCAGTCAGGGTGTGACAATTAGGCGCAAGATACCTGTAAAAGAAGATGAGGCTGAGGCTTCATTTCTGCGGCTTCCATTCTGCTCTGTTGGCAAGTATGGGGGAGGAGACAGTTGGTTCTTCTGCAGCAGTGGAAATTAAAGGCAGGTGCACGGTATCTATGTGACTGGTGTGGCTTCTGGCTGATTGCTGAGAGCTGGGTGGGCTTCCTGAGCACAGGGACTGTGCTGGGAGCCAGTGGCTGACTCCCCACTTCCTAATCACACCAGGGGTGGGGGCTCACTTGGGGTCCATTTCTGCAATGGGAGAACCAGTCCCAAACCCACACTTAGCCCAGATGAGTTTGTGCATCCCCATCCCTTCTGTTAACTCCCTTCCTGCATAAGCCTTCAAGGTGGTTTCTGTGATTCGCACATGAACCCTGAGCATCATGGAAGCACGTGAAGGGCAATGCAGAAGTCATTTAGGATCACGAGAAAGAAATATTCTAGAGGACTCAGCGCTCTGAAGGACCTTGTGTGAGGAAGAGTGGGAGTAGGTCTGGAAGTATCCTGGGTAATGCTAATGGGGAGAGAGGGCGGATCATGCAGAATTTCTAAGAGAGCAATTCTGGAGAGATGACCTTAAAGCAATGTTCTGGAAACAGCTCCAGGATGTGTGGATCCTACTTCTTGCCTCTTCTGGGCCATCATATGCACTTTAACAAATTTAGAAGAATAGAAATCACACAACATCTGGTCTCAGGTCACAATGGACTTAAACTAGAAATAACCGAAAGTAACTGGAAAATCCTAAAGAAGACATCTCAAGAGAAATTTTAAAATATTTAAAACTTGGTGAAAATAAAAACAACTTATAAGGTTATAAAAATTTGTGGGACTTGGGGGAGATGGCAGTCTCGCCCAAGAAGACAGCCTAGCATGGAGAGCCTGGGGAGACCTCAGGCTTGTTTGGGTCCAGGAGGAGGAAAGGGACGAGGAGCAGGCTGATTTACCATAGAAAAGGACTTGCTCAGGCCAATGAGGAAGGGTCTGTGGAAGGACCCACAGGCACTGGCAGTGAGGATGAGTGGGTCTGGGGCACCCCAAAGTAGAGACAAAAACAGGAGAATGGAGACAAGTAACATCATCTGTCCCTGGGATGATACTCTCCTCATTGCTGGGTTGCAAGTTAACTGCGAGGTTGGGAATAAGCCCAGCCATCCATATTATTTGAGTAAATAAACCCTCAAATAAAATGAAATCACAATGGTTTCATTTGCTGTGTTCCGACGGTGAATTATAGATCATTAAGTTGGTCCATCATTTTCCATTTGTCATCGATTTTTTTTCCTGATGAGTTTATAGTAGCTGATTTTTGAAAGAAGTCTTTAGCAGGGCAAAATGTCGTGGAGAGAAGTGGTATTGTTGTTCCTCTCCCACCCGTTTTCTCCATCTGCTCCTGCTCTGTGTGTGTGTGGCGAGGCCCTGGTCAGAGCTCGAGAGAGAGCTGGATACAGGTTTCTCTGCCTCTGGAGGAGTGGATGGTTGAGAGGGAAGAAGACTAGATACCCAGTTTTCTAACCAACCCTCGCCATTCAAGGCCACTTGACCACAGCCAACAGCCACGTGGGATTAGCCGTGGGCCTCGTGCCTGGAGCTTCTCGCCAGCCTTCCATGCTGGGAAGGCTCAGAACCATGCGGATCTGCTCTGGCCCACCCCACAGCCTGGCGCAAGCCCTGCAGCTCCCCCTGTCTCCCCGGTGGTCTCTCCTTGCTGCCCATCCTATCTCACCGCCCTCTGGCCGCAAGACCCATGTAGGTTTTACCATTCTGGTGGGTCTCCAGGTTTCACTTACATTTGGATACTGAACAACTCTTCACATGCTTATAAACAGAGTTCTGTGAATTTCCTGCTTATCTCCTTTGTTCATTTTCTAATAAGTTGCTTCTTTTGCTAATATGCAGAGACTTCTTATAATGGATATGAATTCTTTGTCTATTATATATAGTGAATATTACTTCTCAGTCTATCCCTTACCTTTTTCCTTTTTTCCCCAAGTTTATTTATTTTGAGAGAGAGAGAGAGACAGAGTGACTGAGGGAAGGACAGAGAGAATGGAAGTGAGAGAGTGAATCCCAAGCAGGCTCCACACTGTCAGGGTGAAGCCCCATGTGGGGCTTGAACTCATGAACCATGAGATCATGACCTGAAACAAAACGGAGAGTCCCACACTTAACCAACTGAGACATTCAGGTGCCCCTCTTTTTCCTTTTTGTTAGTGGCATTGTTTGTTTTCTTTTTTCTTGTTTTGTAGTAAAAACGTTTATGTTATTATGTAGTTAAATCTCTCCATCTTTTCCTTCTGGTTCTTGGTTAGGAAGTGTTTTCCAATCACAAGATTATAAAAATATTTTTCTTTACTTTCCTCTGATTCTTTCATGGTTTTGATATTTAGATCTTTATTTGATCTGGAATTTACTTTTGGGTGTGGTGTGTGAGAAAAGAATCAAAGTTATTTTTTTCTCCAAAGCATTCAAACACTAGTTATTGATGAGCCCATTTTTCTCACTGTTATTTCAATATTGGAAATCTATTAGTGTAATTTACTAGCATGTTAAAGGGAAGATAAATATTCATCTTGGTACATTTTTTTAACTTTTATTCATTTTTTTGAGAGACAGAGAGCAAGTGGGGGATGAGCAGAGAGAGAGACACAAACATAGAATCCAAAGCAGGCTCCATGCTCTGAGTTATCAGCACAGAGCCCAAATCAGGGCCCAAACTCAAAAACAGTGAGATCATGACCTGACCCGAAGTCAGAGGCTTAACCAACTGAGCCACCCAGGCACTCCTCATGTTGGTACATTTCTTAAATTTAAAAACATGATACTAACCCTGATTAAAATTCTCGAAAGCTAAAAGTAAAAGGAAACATTTTCAATCTAAAAAAACAAAACACCAGTTCTCAATATTGGCTCATCAATTATAACAAACGTCTCATAGTAATGCAAGATGTTAAAAATAGGGGAATTAGTGGGGTGAGTGGTTTATGGGAACTTTGTACTTTCCACTTAATTTTTTTGTAGGTGTAAAACTGCTCAAAAATAAAAAATCAAAAATGGAATAAAATAAAAATAACACTCCACAACAAACGTATTTACTGGTGAAACATTGTAAGCATTCTCAGAAAAATCAAAATAAGTCATTTAAATGATATAAGTATCTTGTCCTATATTACTTCTTGTTCCAAGCAACCGTAGTCTGTGTTTCCTACTTCCTTATTCTGTGACATGGGGACATTATGCCTCCACTCACACTCAGCTCTGTTTACCAGCTTGTGTGGACACATCTCTACTCTTACACTGTCAAGACTGATAAATTTATCTGTAGTTTTATTTATAGGTTGATTCTCAAAGGTGAAAACCAACAGACAAGCAAAAGCCAAGCTAATGTGATTTTGACTGCATAAATTTTGTCACTGCTGAGGCAAGTCATGTGCCAGAATTAGGTTTCCTTCTCTCTGGAGTTACTGTCAGTATCCTTGGGTCACTGAAAAACCGTTTCACTTGGTCTGTATTTCACATTGTCAATTATTCAAGATCATGATATACTTTGGTTTGTTTCATATTTGGATCATATCTTTTAAAAATATTTTTAATTAAGTTTATTTCTTTATTTAGAGAGAGAGAGAGAGAGCATGAGCAGAGGAAGGCAGTGAGAGAGAGAGAGAGAGAGAGAGAGAGAGAGAGAGAGAGAGAATCTTAAGCAAGCTCTGCACTGTTAGCACAAAGCCCACCATGGGGCTTGATCTCACAAACTGTGAGATCATGACCTGAGCTGAGAACAAGATCAGACGCTTAACCAACTGAGCCACCCAGGTGCCCCTGGATCATATCTTTTATGTTCAGTTTGCTTTTCTTCCGGAGAGAAGAAGCATACATCTTATTCAACACATACCTGCTAATCCCCCAGCTTCCCATCATCCCATAGTGCTTAGAATTAACTTCATTCTTTTAAAAAACATTTTAATGCTTATTTATTATTGAGATACAGAGAGAGACAGAGCATGAGCGAGGAAGGGGCAGAGAGAAGGAGACACAGAATCCGAAGCAGGCTCCACGCTCTGAGCTGTCAGCACAGAGCCCCTCGTGGGGCTCAAACTGACAAACCATGAGATCATGACCTGAGCTGAAGTTGGATGCTTAATTGACTGAGCCACACAGGTGCCCTGAATTCATTTCATTCTTACTCTTGAATCCCACCCAAGTCCTATGCCAATTTGGATTAGGTGCTTCATATATATTTTCATGGCGTACCTTGATGCCTTTCTGTTTCCATCTTTACATGGTCTGACTTTGTCCTAACTTCCTGTGCCGGGAGCACGTTGTACTCCATGGAGCCCATTTCTTTCATGGGCTTTCCTTCCCAAGCCTCTGACTTCCTGCTCCAGTGTGATCCTTACTGTTCATTTGTAGACCTGGGGCTTCTCCTGACTGTTGTTCTGTGTTTGGAATCCTTGTTTCTTGGACTCTCAGTCTTCCCTTTTGTTGGTTCATTCCCTTATTTTGCTGGAGTATTCTTCCTAAGAAAAAATGCATGGGAGGTTAACTTTTTTAATTCACAGGAGTCTAAAAATTTCTTTAGTGTGTTCTCACACTTGATGGTTACTTTGGCTGGACTTTTTAGATTGAAACCATTTTCCTTCAAGATTTGCAAGCTCTGTTTCATGCGGTTCCAGCATCTGGCAGTGCTGCCAGTCTACTGATTGTGTGATTCCCATTTCTTTGAGGGCTGTCTTTTTCCTCTCTGGAAGCTTTTTAGGATTTTCTCTTGAAAATGGCTATTCTGAAAATTCACCCTGTGTGTTTAGATATGGGTCTTTGTTTCATTCAGGACGTTTTAGCTGCAAGTAATACAACTCTCAACACAAGACAACACACTCCTGGACATCAAGATGTATTACAAAGTTGTAATCATCAAGACAGTAGGGGCCTGGCACGAAAACAGACACTAAGATCAATGGAACAGAATAGAGAACCCAGAAATGGACCCACAAATGAATGACCAACTGATCTTTGACAAAGCAGGAAAGAATATCTATTAGAATAAAGAAGATCTCTTCAGCAACTGGTGCTGCGAAAACTGGACCGTGACGAGCAGAAAAATGAACCTGGGCCACTTTCTTATACGAGGCACAAAAATAAACTCAAAATGGATGAAAGACCTAAATTTAAAACAGAAAGTCATCAAAATCCTAGAAGAGAAATCAGGCAAAAACCTCTTTGAACTTGGCTGCAGCAATTTCATACTCAACACGTCTCCCAAGGCAAAGGAAACAAAAGCAAAAAATGAACTTTTGGGACCTCATCAAGATAAAAAGCTTCAGCAATGGAAATAATCAGCAAAACAAAAAGGCAACTGACAGAATAGGAGAAGATATTTGCGAATGACATATCAGATAAATGGTTATTATCCAAAATCTATAAAGGATTTATCAAACTCCACACCCAAAAAACAATCCAGTGAAGAAATGGGCAGAAGACATGAATAAACACTTCTCCAAAGATGACATCCAGATGGCTAACAGACACATGAAAAAAATGCTCAACATCATTCATCATCAGGGAAATACAAATTAAAACCACAATAAGATACCACCTCACACCAGTCAGAATGGCTAAAATGAACAACTCAGGCAACCAACAGATGTTGGTGAAGATACAGAGTAAGAGGATCACTTTTGCACTGCTGGTGGGAATGCAAACCGGTGCAGTCACTCTGGAAAACAATATGGAGGTTCTTCAAAAAATTAAAAATAGAACTATCCTATGACCCAGCAATTGCACCACTAGGTATTTATCCAAGGGTTACAGATGTCCTCTTTCAAAGGGTCACATTCACCCCAATGTTTATAGTAGCACTATTGACAAAAGCCAAAGTATGGAAAGAGTCCATATGTCCATCGACAGATAAATGGGTAAAGGAGATGCCACACAATGACAATCAAAAAGAATGAAATCTTGCCATTTGCAACTACGTGGATGGAACCAGAGGGTATTATGCTAAGTGAAATTAGTCAGACAAATATCATATGACTTGACTTATATGGGGAATTTAAGATATAGAACAGATGAACATAAGGGAAGGGAAGCAAAAACATATAAAACAAAACATAAGAGACTCTTAAATATAGAGAACAAACAGAGTTTCTGGAGAGATATGGGAGGGGGAGGGGCTAAATGAGCAAGAGACATTAACTAAGACACATGTTGGGCTGAGCACTGGGTGTTATACATAGGGGATGAATCACTGGGATCTACTGCTAAAGTCATTGTTACATTATATGCTAACTAACTTGGATGTAAATTTAAAAATTAATGAAGTATTTATAAGAAAGGAAAAGCAAGATTAATTGGCTCATATAAGTCCCAAAAAGCGGTAGTTCCAGAGTTGGTTCAACCTTGCCCTCATGGCTCGACCTTCTCTCCACCTTCTCTGTCCTGCAGAGGGCTGTAGTGACTCCAGGCACTGCACTCTTGCAGTGTTCAGAGTAAAAGTGGGAGCCGTCTTATTGTGTTTTATTTTAAGAACTAAGAAATCCACTACAGACTCCCTCCTGGGAGACTTTTCTAATATTTCATCAGTTAGAATTGGGTCACATGCTTCTTCCTATGCCAGTGACTAGAATGATCATGACTGGATTGGAGCCAGTCTCTGGGGCTAGGGCTACACATGAAGACTTAAAAAAAAAATCAAGGTTCTTAGGGCACCTGGGTGGCTCAGTCGGTTAAGCATCAGACTTCAGCTCAGGTCATGATCTCATGGTTCCTGAGTTCAGGCCCTGCGTCCAGCTCTGTGCTAACAGTTCAGAACCTAGTGCCTGTTTCAGATTCTGTATCTCCCTCTCTCTCTGCCCCTCCCCCGTTCATGCTCTGTCTCTCTCTCTCTCTCTCTCTCAAAAAAATGGATAAACATTTTTAAAAAATCGAGGTTCTGTTATTTTTTTAAAAAAGGAAGAGGAATTACTGTGGAATACTAGGCCATTTCTTCTTTTATTTTTTCAATTTGTATTTCATGCTTTGAACTATAAAAGCTCAAATTTCTGACACCAATCATCTCAAAACAATGCAAAACAACTCAAAGTATTCACAAGCATTTCTCTTATGTTTTTCCTCTTTAAACAATGGTGTGATCAGCACAATATGGCTTTCCAGGAGGGCTATATGAACAGATAGGCAGACAAACAGATAGACAGATAACGGAAAGCCAAAACCGATTCATCAGTAAGTATATCACTATTAATCCTTCCAACCCTTCCTCCGCATTTGTAACAGGAAGAGAATATGGCTCTTGCACAGTGGGAAGAGCTGTCTGTTTTCATGTAAAAATTAGAAGTTTGATGGATGAGGCAGGAAAAGACTTCTGAAGCAAATGTTTTTAAACTATTTTAGCTGCTTTTTTTCTGGCATTTATATCCATATTTTTATATAACTTGACTATCCTTCTCTTTCTTGAGTTTTCAATTTTAGATATTGTCTCCTGATAGTCCCTCTCCATGTCTTGTCTGCAAACACACATGTGCCTCCCTTCCTGGTAATATAGTTATGTCTGTTTTTAAGTATGTATGTGTTTGTGTTTACATTATGAATGTGCAATTGTTCCTCATGGCTGAGTCATATAGTGTGACTACACACACACACACCCACCCACCCCCCCCCCACACACACACGCTCACGCGCGCATGCACAGAGGACTATTACATCCCCATAAAAAGGATGAACTTGTGCCATTTGAGACAACACGGATGGACCTAGAGGACATCATGCTAAGTAAAATAAATCAACTGAGGAAAAACAAATATGATATGATTTCATTCATAAGTGGAATCTAAACCCCTCAAATCCAAGGAAGCAAACAAACAGAAAGCAGAATCAGGCCTATAAATACAGAGAACACACTGGTGGTTGATGAGGGTGGCAGGCAGGTGGGGGGGCACGGATTGGCAAAATTGGTGAAGGGCAGTGGAAGGCACAGGCTATATATCTTCCTAAATCTTCCTTTCCTCTGTGTGTGTGTGTGTGTGTGTGTGTGTGTGTGTGTGTGTCTTTTCCTTTTGTCTCTTGATGGACTCTTCAGTTGCTCCCCTATCTTGGCTACTGTAAATAATGCTGCAATAAACATAGGGGTGCGTGTATCTTTTCAAATCAGTGTTTTAGTTTTCTTTGGGTGAATACCCAATAATGGAATTACTGGATCATAGATTTCTATTTTTAATTTCTTGAGGAACTTCCATACTGTTTTCTGAATACAAGATATTTGAAAATTAGGTACACAATAAGGGGTAATATCAAAAATACATAAAGAACTTATACAACGCCAGCTTCATTTTTGAATTGGAGACATCCTTCTCAGAATCCCTGGCCTGCTGTTCTAATCTGGCATTAACACTTCCCTGCTGCACAGTGTTGTCCTAGGATTTTAATATTATCCTTGGCATGCCCTTTGTCTGTTTCATTCATTCATTCATTTATTTATTTGTTTGTTTGTTTGTTTGTGTGTTTATTTATGCTTTATTTTTGACAGAGAGAGAGATCCCTTTGCCTGTTTCTTATGTTGAAGTCCTTATTTTCTGAATCTGCAGAATTCAACTATCTCAATGTATGTATGCATTTTTAATTGAAATAATATTCAGATCCCATAAAATTCACCTTAGTAGGGTGTCCACTTCAAAAACTGTACAACTGAGTGGTTTTATTACATTCACAGAATTGTGCCACTATCTAATTCCAGACAATTTTCATCACCCCAAAGAGAAACCCCATATCCTGTAGCACTCATTTACCCATTCTCTCTCCCTCCAGGTCCTGGAAACCACTAATATACTTATTGTCTCTATGGATTTGCTTATTCTAGACATTTCCAATCAATAGAACTGTACAATATATGACCTTCTGTGTATGGCTTCCTTCACTTAACATAATGTCTTCAAGGTTCATCCATGTTGTAAAATGTATCCGTACTTAATTCCTTTTTATGGCCAAATAATATTCCATTGTATGGATATATCACATTTTGTTTATCCATTTATCTGATGACAGGCATTTAGATTATTTATACTTTCTGGCTATTATTAATAATGCTGCTAGTTTCATATGCAAGTTTTTGTGTGGACATGTTTTTAATTCTCCTGGGTAGGTGAAGGTATACTAATTTAAGTACACTTGGCCCATATGTAAGTATAAATATATTACCTATTATTTTGATGAGGCACATCCTCCTGTAGCTTCCTGAGAAAGGATGCAGGGTAACACACTTTTGGGACCTTGATGTTTGCAAATGTCTTCCTTATACACCTACACTTTGAACATAGACTAATCAGGAGGAAATTGTTCTCTCCGAATTTTAAAGGCATTTTCTCCATGGTCTTCTAGCTTCCAGGGTTGCCTGTGGGAACTCCAATGCCATTTGAACTACTTTTTACCCAGATTCTTTCTATATGACCATTTTCTCATTTCTGAAAGTTCATAGGAACTTCTCTTTTCTTCTAGTATTCTGAAACTTCACAAAGATGTCCTTAGTGCAGGATTTTTTTTCAGACATTAGAGTGGAAATTTGGTGGTCTCTCTCTTTTCTTTAATTTTTTAATATTAATTTTGAGAGGGAGAGAGAGACAGAGGGTCTGAGCTGTCAGCACAGAGCACAACACGGGGCTCGAACTCACGAACTGTGAGATCATGACCTGAGTAGAAGTCGGACACTCAACTGACTGAGCCACCCAGGCTCCCCTGGTGGTCTCTTTTAATATGGAAACTCATCTGCTAGGTTTGGGAAATTTTGTTGTACTATGCTATGGCAGTTTTCTTCTCTTTTTCTCCTGTGTTCTTACTTCCTGATGCTCTATATCAGTTACCTATTGCTGTGTAGCAAACTATCCCCCAAAGTGGTGGCCAAAACAACCACTTATTTAGGGGAAGATTCTGGAGGTCAGAAATTTGGTTTGGGCTTAGCGGGGCAGCCTTCCTAGCCTTGGCTGGGCTCGCTCATGCATCAGTAGTCAGCTGCTGGGCTTGTTAGGAACCGGCTGGTGTAGGAAGGTGTCATCTAGGATAGTTCATCTCCCTCCACAGGCTCTCATTCTCCCAGCAGTCTAGTCTAGGTCTGTTCACATGGCAGCTGGATAGAATTCTGAAAAAGCAAGCAGGAGTGTACAAGACTCAAGGCCTTGACTCAGCACTTGTATGTCACTTTGTCACATTCTGTTGGCTAAAGCAAATTATAAGTCCAGCTCATATTCAAGGGGAGGAATACGAGCTTTTTGTAGGCAGGGACTACAGAGTAATATTGCAAAAATCAGGTGCCATGTACTGAATGTCTGTGTCCTCCTAAAAATTCGTATGTTGAAACCGTAATAACCAATGTGATGGCATTTGGAAATGGGACCTTTGGGAGGTGATTAAGTCATGAGGGTGGAGCTCTAATGATGGTATTAAGGCCCTTATAAGAAGAGAAACCTTGATTCTTCTTTCTCTCTATCTGCCATGTGAGGATGCAATGACAAATGGCCATCTGTAAACCAGGAAAAGGGCTCTCACCAGGCATCAGTTCTGCCAGCACCTTGATCTTGGACTTTCCAATCTGTATAACTGCAGAGATGAATATTTGTTGTTAAGTCACCAAGCCTGTGCTATTTTTTATAACAGCCTGAACTGACTATGACAGTGTGGATATAGGGAAGGGCGGAGAATTATGGCCACTTTTATATCAACTGCATGCTCCAGTTGTCATCTCTTTTTTTTCTATTTTTTATACCTTTATCTTTCATTCTTCTTGGAGTATTTTTCCAGTTGATCTTTAAAGATTTCGGTTGAATTTAAAATTTTTGCATTGCATTTATAATTTTCAAGTTATTTCTTGTTTTCTGGTATTTTTTTTTTAACAACAGCATTATGACTCTGGCTTGGTATAGATCCCTCTCTTATATCCTTTAGAAATAACACACCATGCTGGCAGCTTGATCTTGGCCATCCAGACTCCAGAGCCATGAGAATATTAACTCCTGTTGTTTAAGCTACTCAGTCTGTGGTGTTTTGTTATGGCTGCCCTAGCAAGCTCATACAGCCATCCTTGGTCATGTGAAACATGCAGCGTAGGCTCTTCAGTGGTTATTGGTGAACCTTAGCTGAGACCCAGCCCAGCACACTTATCCAGCATCTCTCTGATAGAGAAAAGTGTATGCACTTCAGGCACCTTCCGTCTGCTGAGCCCTTTTGCCCAACTTCACTTCTGGTCCTTATCACTGCATTGTCAGCAGAGAGAGTCAGACATGCAAATGCCCTGTGTGCTTCTATCCTGAGTGTGTCAGCCTCTCCCATCTCTTCCACTGGCTTCTCTCTGTATGCTTTAAATTGGTTCAATACAAGTGTGATTTGAGAAACGTGGTATGGTCTGTGAGCCTTTCGGTTCCATGGCCTCTCCGCTGGCCTTCCTAGAGAGTGCTTGGGAACCTCGAGGCACATTTCCATCATGACAGATCCCTCATGCCTCTCATCTTTTCTCATAATCCTATGTCTTTGTCTCTTTTGTTCTGCCTTCTATTCTTTTGTTCTTTGGGCAATAAATCCAGTTGTTATTATATGTTTCTTCTACCTGATTGCACCTCAGGCTCACTGTCCTTAGAAATAGCATTAATTGTTGCCAGAGACCATTAAGACCTAATGCTGGTAAACTTCATAGTGGCTTTTTCCTTTGGAGGTTCCCCTCCATGCCCTAGCCCTCCTGCCCATGGCTAGACACATGGCCACCTGTCCAGCCTGCTGGTTTGGGGATGGGGTCCAATCCTATAGGAAAAGTACCTTCATGCATTGAGGGGAAGAAGTCAAAGTAGGCAATATGGCTTCCCATTCCTACATGAGTTACAAAATGGTCCGATAATGCTATCACCATTCATTTGAGAAAGGACATTCAAAGCAAAACTCTTAGTTTCTGCCACCCTGGGTCTTTCTGGCAAAGATAAATAGGTGGTTCAGGTTTCCATTAAGGTGTGAGATCCACTGCCTCAAAAACACCCAACTCCAAGACCTTTAAGGGCTGTTGAACTTGGTGTTATTCCTCAATACACGAAAGAGAACTTATGTCTCCTGGACACTGACATTGTTATTGTTTCCAAGTCTGGAGAGAATTTTTAAAAATCTTGTGTAGCTACTGTTATTTCAAACACTGATTCATTTCCTGTTTGGTTGACTCCATGAAATACCATCTATCTCCAGAAGACACATTAGGTAACAAGCAGCCCTTCTCATTTTTCAGCTCATGACAAAGTCATTGTTTCTTTCTTTCTCTGCTACTCTGATGAAGGCTCTTGCCTCTCCTCTGAGTGAATGTTAAGTAGCATCTGTACAAGGTGTAGCCACCCGTTGGGGCCAGTTGCTAATCTTGCTTATACTTGAGTTCTTGTAAGCACCTGGCGCGGTTCCAGAGGCGGCTTCTCAGAGGCACCATGGAAAAGGCAATCATGACTTCAGTCTGCCCATCCATTCCAGCAGCACCTTTCTCTGAAATGACAAACCTCTATTTATGATAGTTGCTATAGTCTGTTCCCAAGCTTTGTTTAAAAGAAGAAAAAAAATAGAGCTTCTGTTGGAGTGAGCATCTTTAGGAAAGAAGCAGCATTTCTTTCAACAGAAACTTCACAAAACTTTTAGACACATTCGTCCAATCTCTGTGAAGGGCTGGGTGAAAAATCGAGGTACACCTCATCCGGTGTGGGCAAGGCTGGTGACAGGGGAGAGGGAAGAATGGGCATGAACTCCCGGTCCTCCCCATGAATTGATAACTCCCTTCAGAAAAAGGTATAACAAAGAAGGATTCAGCCAAATACATCTTTCACAGATCCATTCTTCTGACTTGTAATTCTGCTAGCACAGTCATAAGTAAAAAATATGGGATGAGTCTCTGCTCTTTTTTCTTTCTTCTGTTGTTTCTGGCTAAGTCACAAGCTCTGAAATCTTAGCCTCTGGAGATACTGTGCTTTGGGGAAGAGACGAGACCAGAGCCAAGAGATATGGCTTCTCATTCTAATCCTGTGACTCTCTGTGTGTTCTTGAGCAACTCTCTGGGCCTCCTGCCCTCAGAACCCAAGCACATTAGAGCTAATGATCCAATAAGGATGAGTATTTTTATTTTAAATACTTTTTTATTTTAAACCGTCTAAAACTATAAAATTTCAGCTAGTCAGTGTTCCCCACAAGTGGATTAACTCGTATCACTCACATATTTCCCATTCTATAAAAATGAAATTTCATATGTTTTAACTTAGAGGGTACTGTCAGAGCTACCTGAAACAGAGGACAACTATTATTTGGGTAAAATAATTTTTTCCAACCCCTTTCAAAGTTGCTTTAAAAAATAGACAATTTGGAAAGTGAATTTGGCTATTGTATTGACTAAGACTATTTTGCTTGCAAGTGACAGACACCCAAGTTAGACTACCCAGAGGGATCTGATCGTTGGATGTATAAATGCATTCTTTGTAAGCTGCAGACTACAGAATCCACAAGTTTGTTTAAGAGAAAGAAGTTTATTACAGCATATTATGTGGTGGATAGAATTTCTGGGCAGGTCAAGGATGCAAGCTTAGATCCTACAGCCAGAAGAGATGCCCAACTAGATTACAGGACTTGTCTTCTGAAAGCCCCACAGCTACTTCTGCCCCTGCCGCTGCTTAGGATTGGGGCAAAAGACTTTCCCACCTCAGCTTCTCAGGAAAGCTAAGCCCCTGGTCCACTTTGCTTGTAGAAGGTCAGATCCCCCTGAGTGTGGCCACCACTCTGGGACACTAATTATCAATTTCCAAGTGTTTTGCAGGTGTATGTGCCTGGTGGGACCTTGGTCATATGTAGAACCTTCACTGCAAGGGAGTCTTGGAAATGTGGACATTAGCTTTCCATCCTCTAGATTACTGGGTAGGAGTTGGGTGGGTTGTGAGGGTGCTAATGTGCATGGCTTGCCCCAGCAACAACCTGGGGCGCTCCTCAGATTCCAAGGGAGAAGGAGCTGGGCTTCAGGAACATAGCCACACAGGGGCACTGTGGGGAAGTGAGAAAATTCTATCTCTTTGTTTCCCTTGCCTCTTTCTCTGGCCACTGCCTTGGAGTAACAACCTCCAGTAGCTGTTAGGGTCCAGGTTCCTGAAGTGACTAAGTCCCAGTTCCAACCTCCTCAGGAAGATGATGAGTTGTCCAAGCCAGGTAGGCTGCCCACCCCTGATAGGAGTGGTGCCACAGTGCCCCAAGCAGCCATTCATTGGCAAGCAAAGGAAGCCAGTTTTTAGAAAAGAATGGTAGCAGAGTGAGGAAGGGGCTGGGAGTTGCCAGGCAAACTGGACAGTATCAAAAAGAGAGCAGCATTGCCCCTCAGTTCTTATGGGCTATGCTTAGCTCAGTCTGCCTGCTGGATAGCAGTGTGGTTTTCTTGGACTGTTGTATGCCTTCTGTCCTTCCACATTATGGCTGCTGGGGGCAAAGCAGGGTGGTGATAGCAAGTCAGCAGGGCTGGGCAGGCTCATATCTAGCCTCACTGTTACCCTGACAAGTGGCCTGGACAAGTCACTTCAATTCTCTGTCTTCTCTATCTACAAGATGAGCTGGCAATAACACTCCTCTAGAGACCATGGAACTTAAAATAGAGACACAGTGACCGCTCTCCACAGCATCCTGAGATTGATAAACAAGGACAGTAATGAATGAATCTAGTTGAGCACCCAGTTAGTAGCTCGAGGAAAAGAAGGTCCCAAAAGACCTTGGGTCTTCAAACTCAACCTCACTCCTGACTCCTGACACTTTAAAAATTTAAGTGAAATTTACATAACCTATTATGTAAAATTAACTGTTTTAAAGTGACAGATTCAGTGGTGTTTAGTACATTTACAATGTTATGCAGCCATTACCTCTATCTAGTTTCAAAATATGTTCATTGCCCTAAAAAGAAGCCCTATACCTATCAGACAATTGCTCACCATTCTCCAGTCCCCAGCAACCACCAACCTGCTTTCTTATCTCTATGGATTTACTCATTCTAATCATCTTATATAAGTGGAACCAATCCATGAATGGCATGTGTGACCTTCAGTCTGGTCTCTTTCACTTATGCTTTCATTCAGCATAATGTTTTTGAAGTTTATCCACACTGTAGCGTGTATCGATGCTTCCACCCTTTTTATGGCTGAATAATATCCCATCAAATGTACATACCACATTTCGTTTATTCACTCATCATCCATTGAGCGACATTTGTGTTATTTCTAGCTTCTGGCTATTATGAATAGAGCTGCTATGATCATGAGTGTGCATGTACATGTTTGAAGACCTGTTTTTAATTCTTTTGGGTCTACACCTGGGAGTGGAATTGCTGGGTCACATGGTAACTCCATGTTTAATCTTGTGAGGAAATGCCAGACTGTTTTCCACACTGGCCCTACCAGTTTACATTCTTGCCAGCAGTGCCCGGGTGTTCCAATTTCTCCACACACTTGCCAACACTTCTTTTCCTTTAAAAAAGTATAGCCATCTTAGTGGGTATGAGGTGGTACTTCATTGTGGTTTTGCTCTGCTTTTCTGAGAATTTTTTGAAGTGATAAATAACATTTTGTCTTTGATCCTTGAGGAGAATCTTGGCAAACAAGAGATGGACTAAAAGGCTGGTAGAAGAGCAAATGTTATCCCAGTTCTCAAAACAGAGTGAACGGTGGGCTCCAGAAACTCTAGCCTTCCATTCCCAGCCACGTCTGAGAGGCAGGAGTAATCACATGGAAACATGAAGAGCGTGGGGATCCTGTTCCCCTAGTGAAGGTGTAGTCTTGGCATTGCAATAGTGCATTTTTACTCCAGCATGCTCCTTTACTTAAAGTGTCACATCTTTGTGACCAGGGTAGAGAAAGAGGTCGCATTATGCCTAGGAAGGTTCACCGCAGGGTGCACAGTCGCACCCTAAAACAAGCCCACATCTGGAGCGGTCTGTATGGGGGTTGTCTGGGGCCAGGGGCTTCTGGGGCAAAGGTTGGGAAGAGCCAAGGAGCAGCGTCCCACAGCAGGTTTGGTGAAGGTGCTCTGGGAGACTTGGGCTGCCCAGGGATGGCCTGACTGCATAAGAAAGCAAGGCTGCTTGGGACTGGGCTCTGGGCTGAGTTCAAAACTAGATGACCCATGTCTAAAACAAGTGTCCTTTGAGCGAATGGCAACTTGGGTGAAAGAAAATTTGCCTTTTTAGCGGAGTGCTGGTGTACATGACTGGAGGAAGCAATGTGACTCTCAAGGGGGTAATTTAGGTAATACGGCCATTAAATCGACAGCTCTCCCAGGACCAGGACATCTGTAATGGAAATGCTCTGTGCCACCTTCTAGGGCCAGTGAAAGCCAACCTATGCTTGCAGATTTAGGGCAGTAAATACTAGCCTGTAATGGGCATGAAGGTAACATGAAACTCCTCTGCTTCTTGCCTCCCAGTAATACCACCCATATCATGTACACTGATCCTTTGCCCCTCCAGCTTACCTGGCTGCCTTTTTGGCTCCCACCTTCATTTCTGATTTCATCTTTTTGTTTCTTTGCTATGGAGCCTCTACAGCCTGATCATCTGGTAATGATTCCTCTCTCTGCTCTCCCATTCCCCTCCTTCCCCACTGAGTGGTGCAGCCCCAGAACTTTTTGCACCCATTTCTCCAGGCACAGCCTGAACAATGGGAGGGTTTATGTGGGGTTCTCTGGGTCACCTGGAAGCCAGAGGTGGAGACATTGGCTGGAGGGGTGGCTTGGCTCCTAAAGGGGCGGTTACATACCAAGGCCTCCATCTGTCTTCCCTCCCAAGCTTCCTGGGGATGTGGGACCTCCTCTACCCTTCCACCAGCTCTGCCTGGATGCATTGGCTTGTCCCTGCTTGTTCAGCTGCTCACTCATCTTGAATGGACCTTGGAGACTAGACCAGCCTCCACATCTTCTAACCAGTAGAATATTTCACAACACTAACCCTTTCAGGCTGCTAAGTGAAGCAAAAAGTGTGTGCAGATTCATGAAAAGTTTAGCCAAGAGTTTTTCCAGTTCTGGACATAAGGAGCTTACAAGTTGCCATTCCATCCTCACAAGTAAAAAAAAAAACAAAACTGAGCAACCTGAAAAATCAACAACTCTTCTTGGATCTCTAGGGGAGAACACTGGGAAAACCATTGCTGCCAAGACCGGAGAGACGGACAGGTGAATACAGGGAGTCCCAGCTTACTGGAGCAAGCCCACAGCTGGAAGCCACTGAGGGAACCAGTGCCAGGATAGGAAAACCTAAACCTTAATTGGTGAAATGCTGGACAATTTACTGTGGACAGTCTGCGAGTTAAAAACTCTGGGGGACCCAATCATGAGGGTCCTCCCCAATTTTGTGAAATTTTGCTCCCGGATCTCAACCAGGTTCTTACAGTAAATATAAGCAAAGAAAACTAACCCCACACTTTTGGCAGGAGGAGGGGGAAAGGAAGCATTTTGAAATATGCTACAGCACTCTCTTCTCGTTAACAAGGCCTGCCTTCAGGGAAAACTAGTTAACCAGAGCCTAACCTACTGGGGTGTTACCAGAGCCTAACTGACCTGGGGAAGGGAAATATCCAACTCCAGCAAGCCTTCCTTTCCTACATAAGGGGTAGATGATAACTGAGACACTCTGGTGAAGTCCACAGTCCAGAGGCACAGCCTTACTGAGACCTAATCATCTCAGTTATACAGGACCATGTAACACTTCCCTCCTACCACACCTCACCACATTATTAAAGCCCTATTTATGCCCATGACTTTTACTTAATACATAATGTCTGGCTCTCAAGAAAAAAACTACAAGACATATAAAGAGGCAAAAAACAAAACAAAAACAAACACACACACAAAAATCCCCGAACCTACAAGTTGAGGAGACAGAACAAGCTTCAGAATGAGACGTGGCAGCAATGTTGGAATTATCAGACCAAAAATTTAAAACAACTGTGACTGACACACAAAGGGCTCTAATGGATAGACAGCATGCAAGACCAGTTGGGCTTTGAAAGCAAAGAGGGGGAAATAAGAAAGAATCAAAAAGAAGTGCTAGAGATCAAAACACTAACAGAAATGAGGAATGCCTTTGATGGCCTTGTTCGTACACTAGACACAGCCAAAGGAAGGATCTGGTAGCTGGAACACATACCAACAGAATCCACAAAAAGCAAAAAGCAAAGAGAACAAATACTGAAAAAGACAAAACAGAATATCCAAGGACTGTGGGACAAATACAATAGGAATAATGCACAGTGGGAAAATCAGAATGAGAAAGAAGAGAGAGAAGCAAGATTTGAAACAAAAATGAGAATTTCCCTAAATGAATGCCAAATACCAACCACAGATCTAGGAATCTCAGAACTCCAAGCAGGATAAATGCTAAAAAACAAAAAAACAAAAAGAAAACCTGCTCCTAGGCATATCATTTTCAAACTATGTAAAATCAAAGATAAAAAAAAGCATGAAAGCAGACAGATGGGGGGAAAAAACAACAACAAACACCTTTCCTATAGAAGAACAAAGATATGAATTAAATCTGACTTCTCCTTAGAAACCGTGCAAGCAAGAAGAACATGGAGTGAAATATTTAAAGAGTTGAAAGAAAAAGACTTTCAGCCTAGATTTCCATGTCCTGAAAAATTATCCTTCAAAAGTGAAAAAAAGAAATAAAGACTTCGAAACACAAAAATTGAGGGAATTTCTTGGCAGTGAATCTGCCTTGGACAAAGTGTGAAAAGAAGTTTAGAGGGAAAGAAAACAATATAGTCATAAACTCAGATCTATATAACATAAGGAAGAGTGCTGAGAAAGAAATAACTAAAGGTAAAATAAAAACTTCGAGTTTGCTTATTCTTTTTTTATGTTTATTTATTTTGAGAGAGAAAGTGAGCACAAGTGGGGGAGGGGCAGAGAGAGAAGGGGACAGAGGATCTGAAGTGGACTCTGTGCTCACAGCTGACAGTGGCCAGTCCCATGCGGGGCTGGAACTCATGAACTGCAAGATCATGACCTGAGTCAGAGTTGGAAGTTCAACCTACAGAGCCACTCAGGCGCCCCTTTCTTATTCTTCAGTGAACTAACAGATAAGTTGGTCCCATCTAATAATAGAAGCAATGTATGTATGCTTGTGAATATATCATATATCTGCTAATATACAAGTGAAATGAATAATAGCAATAATACAAGGTATGGGAGGGATGGATTAGGATTATTTTGTAATTATAAGGTACTTACATTTGCCATGAAATGGTACTGTTTTTGAAAGTGGACTTGAATTAGTTGTAAATGTATATTTCAAATTCTAAGGCAGCCACTAAAAAAAGGTTAAACAATAGTATAACTTGCATGTTAAGAAAGGAGAAAAAATGGAATCATAAAATAATCAACTAAAACCACAAACAGCAGAATAAGAATGGAAGACAAAAATAGGAGCAAAGAACAAGGGCAACAAAAATAAAATAGTCATAAATATGGTACATACGAATCCAACTGTATCAGTAATCACTTTAATGTCAATCGTCTAATTGCACCAGGTAAAAGACAGATTATCAGGGGCACCTGGGTGGCTCAGTCAGTTAAGCCTCCGACTTCGGCTCAGGTCAGATCTCACATTCATGGGTTTGAGCCCCGCGTCAGGCTCTGTGCTGACAGCTAGCTCAGAGCCTGGAGCCTGCTTCCAGTTCTGTGTCTCCTTCTCTCTCTGCCCTTCCCCCTCTCATGCTCTGTCTCTCTCTGTATCAAACATAAATAAAACATTTAAAAAAATTAAAAAAAAAGACAGATTATCAGAGTAGATCAAAACATAAGATCCACGTGATTTCTCTCATATGTGAAATTTAAGAAACAAAACAAACAAGCAAAGGGAAAGAGAGAGAGAGTCAGAGAGAGATGAACCAAGAAACAGACTCTTAACTATAGAGAAGAAACTGATGGTTACTAGAGGTGAGGTGGGCGGGGAGATGAGTTAAATAGGTGATGGGAATTAAGGAGTGCACTTGTCATGATGAGCATGGGGTGTTGTATGGAATTGTTAAGTCTCTATATTGTACATTTGAAACTAATAGAACACTGTAGGTTAACTATACTGGAATTAAAATAAAATAAAATAAAACAAGACAAAATAAAATAAAATATAAGACCTTACAATATAGTGTCTACAAGAAATTCACTTTAAATTAAAGACACATATATATTAAAAGTAAACGGATAGAGAAAAATATACTATACTAACACTAATCAAAAGAAAATGGAAGTAGTTACATTAATTTCAGACAGAGCAGACTTCAGATCAAAGAAGGTTATCAGGGATAAATAATAATAAAGGGATCAAGTCTCCAAAAAGGCATAACAATCCTTAACATGCATGTAGCTAACAACAGAGTGTCAAACCATGTGAGGTACCACTAATAGAACTGCAACAAGAAATAGTTGAATCCATGATCATCGTGGGAAATTTCCATACTTAGCTATCATAAATGGACAGATCCATCAGACAGCAAATCAGCAAGGACACAGTTGAACTACAACACCTGTAATCCACTGGATATAATTGACATCTGTAGACGATTTCATGCAACAACAGAGAATGCACATTCTTCTCAACCTCAAATGGAACATTCACCAAGACAGACCACATTCTGGACCATAATACACACCTTAACAAATTTGAATGAATAGAAATCACATCTGACCTCACATCACAGTGGAATTAAACTAAAAATCAATAACAGAAAGTGGCTGGGAAATTCTGAAATATATGTAGATCAAATAATATGCTTCTGAATAGCACATGGGCCAAAGAAAAAAATTTTAAAATATTTTAAACTAAATGAAAATGAAAACATAACTTAAAAAATTTGTAGGATGCAGGGATAGCAGTGTTTAGAAGGAAATGTATAGCATTGAATGCATATATTGGAAAAGAAGAAAGATCTAAAATGAATAATCTAAGCTTTCATTTTAGGATACTAGAAAAAGAAGAGAAAATTAAATACAAAGTAAGTGTAAGTAAAGAAATAATAGGGTGCCTGGGTGACTCAGTTGGTGAAGCATCCCAATTCAGCTCATGTCATGATGTTGTGTTTTGTGGGTTCGAGTCCTGTTGTGTAGACAGTTCAAGACAGTTCAGAGCCTGGAGCCACTTTGGATTCTCTCTCTCTCTCTCTCTCTCTCTCTCTCTCTCTCTCTCTCTCTCTGCTCCTCTCCCACTTGTGCTTTATCTCTATCTCCCAAATAATAAATAAATGTTAAAGAAAGAGAAAAGAAATAATAATGACTAGAAGAGAAATCAGTGAGATTGAAAACAGGAAATTAATAGAAAAAATTCAATGAAACCAAAAGCTGATTATGTGAAAAGAATAATAAAATTAATAAGCTTCTAGCCAGGCCAACTCTCTTTTATCTAAAAGAGAGGATACAAATTACTGATACCAGAAATGGAAGAAGGGGCATCACTGCAGAGCCTGTGGACATTAGAAGAAGAATAAAAGAATATTATGAACCACTCCATACTCACAAATTTGATAACTTAGATGAAATGGACCAATCCTTGAAAGACACAATCTGCCAAACTCACACAAGAAGAAATAGGTAATCCAAATAGGCCATATCTGTTAAATAATGGAATTAATAACCTTTGAAACAGATAGGTTCACTGGTGAATTCTACCAAACAGTTAAGGAAGAAATGATATCAATTCCCTACAATACAAGCAGAGGGAATACTTCCTAACTTATTATAAGAGTCTAGTATTACCCTAATACCAAAGCCAGACAAACCTATTACAAGAAAATAGTACTACAGACCAATATCTCTCATGAACATAGATGCAAAATTCCTCAACAAAGTATTTACAAGTTGAATTCAACAATGTATTTTAAAAATTATATACCATGATCAGGTGGGATTTATCCCAAGTATTGGAAGGCTGCTTCAGAATTTGAAAATTAATCAATATAATCCACCCCATCAACACACTAGAAAGAAAAAAATCACATGACTATAATAATAGGTGCAGAGAAAGCATTTGAAAAAATCTGAAATTCATGATAAAAGCCCTCAGCAAACTAGAAATAGGGGGGATATTCCTCCACTTAGTAAAAAATATCTACAAAAATCCTTATAGCTAACATTATATTTAAATATGAGAAACTCAAGTTTCCCACTAAGATCAGGAACAAGGCAAGTATATCCCCTCTCACTACTCCTTTTCAACATTGTACTAGAAGTTAAAATAGTGCAATAAAACAAGAAAATAAAATAAACGTATAAATATTGAGAAGGGAGAAATAAAACTATCTTTGTTCACAGATGACATGATCATCTATGTCAAAAATCTGAATCAACAAAAAACTCCAAGAACTGATTCAATGCAGAATCTTCTTTTAGACTTCAGTAGAATGATTGCAGATAACATGTCTAATTATCATGAAGAAAGAGCACAGCCTGTTCTTATTGGTAACTTTGTGGAATTTGCTGGGACAAATTGCTGGGACAGAAAGTACAATGGTGTAGCATTCAAGGAAACTTCTAGAATATACCTCGTCTGTATAATAAGTACAATGAAAAATTGCATAGTCAATTTCTGCCAGCTGGAGTTAACTAAACGTGAATCCTCACAATTTGGACTGAGGGTTGTGTCAAAACTTTAAAAATACATCTTGGGCCATATCATATTTCATTCTTCTACTGGTGGTTTGGGCTAGTCTTCTTGTCTGGGCTGCTTTAAACATTTATAATTCCAAGATTGTAGATTTCGTTTTCTATCTGTGGATGATACTAGTTTATTCTCTCATAAGTCTTAGAAAATATGTGGTCAATCACTTTCCATACCAGCAATGAACAAGTGGAATTTGTAATTAAAAACACAGTATCATGTATATCCCTTAGCACTCCCCATATGAAGTACTTAACTATAAATCTAGCAAAATATGTACAAAATCTATATGAAGAAAACTAAAACACTCTGATGAATTTAATTAAATAGCAACTAAATAAATGGAGAGATATTCCATATTCATGGACAGGAAAACTCAATATTGTCAAGATTTCCGTTCTTCCCAATTTCATCTCTAGATTCACTGAAATTCCAATCAAAATCTTGGAAAGTTATTTTGTGGACGTTGACAAACTGATTCTAAAGTGTATAGGGAGAGACAAAAGGCCCAGAATAATCAACACAGTATTTAAGGAGAGCAAAGTTGGAGGACTGACACTACCTGACTTAAAAAGTTAATATAAGGCTACAGTAACCAAGACAGTGTGGTATTAGCAAAATAATAGACAACTAGGTCAAAAGAACAGAATAGAAAGCCTAGATACATATCCACATAAATATAGTCAACTGATCTTTGACAAATGGACAAAAGCAATACAATGGAGCAAAGACAGCCTTTTCAAAAAATGGCACTGGAAAAACTGTACAACTGCATGTAGAGTAATAAATTTAGACCCATATTTTATAACCTCACAAAAATCAACTCAAGATGGATCGTAGACCTAAATGTAAAATGTAAAACTATAAAACTTCTAGAATATAACTTAGGAGAAAATCTAGATGATCTTGGGTATGGTGATGTCTTTTTAGATACCACACCAAAGACGCAATCCATGAAAGAAACAACTGATGAGCTGGACTTCATGAAAATTTAAAATATCAGCATTGTGAAAGATAATGTAAAGAGAATAAGACAAGCCATAGACAGGGAGAAAATATATGCAAAGACCATCTGAAAAAGGATGGTTATCCATGACGTACAAAGAACTCTTCAAACTCAAAAATAAGAAAACAAACAACTCCATTAAAAACTGGGCCAAAGACCCTATCAGACATCTCACCAAAGAAGATATGCAGATGGTGAATAAGCACATGAAAATGTGCTCCTTATGATATATAATCATGGAAATGCAAATTAAAACAATGAGATACTAGTATACACATAGCAGATGGCCAAAATTCAGAACACTGACAACACCAAATGCTGGTGAAGATGTGGAGCAACAGGAATTCTCATGCATTGCTGGTGGGAATGCAAAATGGTACAGCCACCTTGGAAGGCAGTTTGGGGTTTCTTACCAAACTAAACCTATTATTGCCACAAAACCCAGCAAT
Organism: Mungos mungo; assembly: GCA_004023785.1. Lineage (NCBI taxonomy): Eukaryota > Metazoa > Chordata > Mammalia > Carnivora > Herpestidae > Mungos > Mungos mungo. The sequence goes on from PISW01006792.1 coordinate 35,436, forward strand.
TGTACTCGGTATTAATTAACCCTAAGAACTGTAAACTGAAGTCTATACAAAATACCTGCACACAGATGTCTGTAGGAGCTTTATTTATAATTGGCAAAACTTGGAAACAATCGAGATGTCCTTCAAGAGGCGAATGGATAAAGACAATGGAATATTACTTAGCACTAACAAGAAAAAGAGCTGTCAAGCCATGAAAAGACATGGAGGAAACCTAAAAGCATATTACTAAGTGAAAGAAACCAATTTGAAATGCGTCATACTGTATGACTCCAACTATATGACATTCTGGAAAAGGCAAAACTGTGGAGACATTAAAAAGATCAGTGGTTGCCAGGGATTGAAGGCAGAGGGAAGGATGAATAGGCAGAGCACAAAGGAAATTTGGGGCAGTGAAAATAACTCTGTATGATTCCTTAATGGTGATTACATATTATACATTTGTCCAAAACCATAGAATGCAGAAAGCAAGAGTAAACCCTAATGTGAACTGTGGACTTTGGGTGATAATGATGTGTCAGTGTAGGTTCACTAATTGTAATAAATGTACCATCGTGGTATAGTGATAGTGGCTGAAGCTGTACCGGTGTTAACCTTGACCTTCAGGAGTTAACAGGCCGGGGTTAAACAGCAGCTCTCTGTACCTCCCTCTCAAAATTTCTGTGAACCTAAAACTTTCCTAAAATTACAGTCATATTAAAAAAAAAGTTCAGCTCATACTCTGGAATCCCATTTGCTGGACTTGAAACCAGGCTAATATGGCCTTGTAACCTCCCTGTGCCTAAATTTCCACATCTATAAGGCAGAGATTATACTAGTATTTTCCCACGGAGTGGTTGTGTTAGGAAGGCAACGCATGAAAAGTATGTAGCCTCAAGCCTGTTGGGAAAGAGAGACAGATTTGAGTTATTTCAAACTGTTTTGTCGAACAGATGAACCAGTGAGGAACAAACAGGAAATGGCTCGATTTTCCTCTCACCTCGGCCTCCAGGTAAGTTCTTTCACACCTTCCTTCCCTTGATGACCTCTTAGTGAGCACACCTCAGTTTTCCAGGCATTTTTATTGGTAGGAAGTAGCCTCATTTCTGTGAAGATGTCTCACCTTCAGGTATTCAGTCCAGTCCAGTCTCAATCAAAATTTGAATCTCACCTCCAAGTCAAGCTCTGCTCTGGCCGAGGGCCAGCGCAGGCTGGATCTGTGGCAGAGCCAGTGGTGGCAAGGGGCATCGTGTGTCCTTCTCCTGGTTGTCTCTCTCCCTAACTCTCCCTCTGTCCTGGCTCTTCTAGGTGTAGGGTAAGGAAAGTGGACTATTAAAGGGAGAGAGCAAAAACCTTTTTTCTTTTTCACGGAACTAGTTCTGCTGTCATAATCCTTACGTGGTAATGCTCCAAATGCTGGTTCTTTCAAGGACCATATTTTGTGGATTCCTTAGAGGCTCTCTGAGGACGTACACACTGCGTGCTGTCTTAATCTGAGACATACGGTTTTTGGATAATCCCCTGAACCTTCTTTTTGCTGGTTAATTTCCACCAACTCTCTCCCCTGATCTGTGCCTCCTCCTTCTCTGTCTTCCTCTGTGACCCAGAGGCTGACTCCTGGGGACTGTACCTTTCAGGCTTCCTTGGTGACTTCTGGGTTTAGCCAATGGAGGCCCTAGTAGAAAAAGGGAAGGTGGGAGGAGAGGGGGATTGGGAACTTTCTTTCCCACTCATCCCTGCTACAGGGCAGCATCTGGCAGTGGTGTGGCCCTCACGACCATAGCTCCAGCTAGGCTGCCCCACTTCCCCAGCTCCAGCCCTTGCTTGGCTCAGGTAATAGAATTTCATCCCCTTGACCTTCATCCTTATAACAGGAATGGCTCCCTGCTGTTGCTAGACCCGTGTGCTCAACATCCTAAGTGAAGTAATGCTTTCAGGAAAATTCTTCAAAAAAACCAACACATAGAACAGGATATTGGAAACAGTCAACATAGAAGTATGACAAAAGACTTTTATATAGACCCTACACGCCAATAAGAAAGAGACATAATCTAACATAAAATGAACAGAACACTTGAATAGATACTTTATGAAAGAACATACCAAAATATCCCCTTTCATGTGTTTCATAAACATATGGAAAGGAATTCAACCTTGTTAGTCATCAGGAAATTGCAGATGAAAAGCTGCAATGTGATACCACAGCATACTCATTAGAATGGCTAAAATAAAACTGGTGGAAAATGCTAAGTGTTGATGAGGATGTGGAGCAACTAGAACTTTCCTATACTGTTGGAGGGGACGTAAAGTGGTACGAGCATTTTGGAACTGTGTTTGATGTGTCTGCTAAACCCAAACATACACAAAACCTACACACCCACAGTTCCATTCCCAGAAACACGCCCAGTTAAAATGTGTGTGTGTTCACAGTCATAACCGCCCCCCCCCTGGACACTATGCACATGAACATTAACCAAAGAATGGATACATGAATCACGGTATGGTCATTCAGTGGAATGCAGCACAGCAGTGAGAATCAGTGATCTACAATATCAGGCAACAACATGCATGAATCTTACATATATAATGTTGAGTTAAAGAACACAGATTAAAGGAGGACATCTTGTATAATAACAGTTCTACAGAGTTTAAAGATAGGCAACACTAATCTTAGCCATTGGAAGTCAAAGTAGTGGATATCAAGGGCAGGGTGGGGCCAGTGAGTAGTGCCTGGAGGGAATAAGAGAATTTCTGGGGAGCTAGAGATGTTCTGTTTCCTGATCTGGAGTCTGATAACATAGGTCCGTTCAGTTTGTGAAGATTTATGGAGCTACACACTTAAGATACATGTGTTCTTCAAGTATTTTATTTTTCAATAGAAAAAGGCTCTTTAGGAAAACCTGGGTAGCTTAGTGGGTTGAGCATCTGACTCCTGATTTTGACTCAGATCATGATCCCAGGGTCGTGGGATTGTGCTCCACATCGAGCCTGCTTGGGATTCTCCCTCTCTGCGTCTCCCCCAGTCATGAGCACCCACACACCCCCCTCTCCCAAAATAAACATTTAAAATAAAAGGACTCTTTGTTCTTTTCAGCAAATGGAGTCGTAACAATTGGATATCCATTCGAAAGAACCTCAGCCCTCACTTCACACCATATTTTAGAATTCACTGTAAGTGGATCATGGACCTAAATATAAGAGCTAACATTATGAAGCCTTGAGCAGGAACAACAGGTAAATCCCTGTGTGAATTTGCATCAGGCGTAGATATATTAGTTCCAGCACAAAAAGTATCAAGAACAAAAGAAAAAAATTGATAAATTGGGCTTCATCAAAAATTTTAAGACTTTTGTTCTTTAAAAGACACTGTTTAAAAAATGAAAAGACAAAGCACGGACTGGGAACCAATATTTGCAAAGTACTTACCTGACAAAGGACTTGTATTCAAATTACATAAAGAGTTCTTTAATTCAATAAGAAGATAAGCAACTCAAAGATTGACAAAATATCTAAATAGACACTTCACCAAAGATATGTAGAGGGCAGCACATGAAAAGAGGCTTCACATTACTAGTCATTAGGGAAATGCAAATTAAAACCTCATGAGGTACTATTACACACCTATCAGAATGGCTAAACTTCCAAATACTGACAATACTAAGTGCTGACTAGTGTGGGGAGGAAATGGAACTCTCATATACCGCTGACAAGAATGTAAAATGATACAACCACTTTGGAAAAAAGTTGGCCAGCTTCTCAGAAAGTTAAACATAAACTTACCTCACAATCCAGAATTTCCACTCTTAGATATTTATACAAGAGAAATGAAAACATACATACACAAAAGACTTGTATGTGAATATTTATAGTCATGTTATTCATAATCACCAAAAGTGGAAACAATCAAAATGTCATTCAACAAATGAATGCATAAACAAAGGTCCCTCCATACGATGGAATAGTATCTGCTGACTGAAAAGGAACAAATTATTGACACATGCAACAACGTGGATAGATCCGAAAACATTATGCCAGGTGAAGGAAGCTGGATACAAAAAGCCACATACTCTATGATGTTATTTACATGGTGTTCTAGCAAAGGCAAAACTCTAAGGACAGAGAACCTGCCAGTGGCACCCAGGGACCAGAGGCAAAAGAAGGGATTCTCTGCAGAAGGGCATGAGGGAACTTTTCTTGGGCAATATAAATGTTCTATACTGTGTTTGTGGTGATGGTTACACACGTAAACATTTGGGGAAACTCGTTAAATGGTATGTGTAAAAAGGATGAATTTTGTTTTACATAAATTTTACCTCAGTAAACCCAATTTGTACAAATCTTTTCATGCCTATCATCTAGGCTGAATTTCTGCTGGGATCTTGGCCAGCAAACACACTTCTCTTACCCCCTGCACCTGGTGGGTCCTTCCGAGCTTCTGTTGGAGTCCCCTTGCCCCAGAAGACCACTCCCTGGGACAAGTCACCTTCAAGACTGCTTGAGTAGGCCACCTTCTGTGGCTGCCCACAGTACCCTGCCATATCCAATGGCCTGAATGCAGGCTGTCCCACCACTGCCTGGGCCCTGCAGTCTTGGGCTGGTCCAGTCAGTCCATCAACCTTGGAGTTTACTAAGAGAGAAGCAGGCATTGTTCCCTCTGCTCATTTTCATTTTCAAACACCAGGTCATGCTGACCAAATATATTCCAGAAAATCTTCCCCTAGGGACAGATTGGTTAATTGCGCCCAATGGGCAAACATTTCACCGGAAAATGCAATGGCTGTCTCCTCTTTCGGCAAGCACCCTGATCTCTAAAGAGGTCTCTTGGCACCACTTGACATGATTTGAGGGACTCCTTTCAGTACCTCCCACCAGGTGATGACCCTTATCAAGTACCTCCTATCAAATACCTATCAAATACCTATCAAATACCTCCCTGACTCCATTCCTCTCAATATTCTGCAGTTTGATGGCTCCTGCTGCTTGGGCAAGGGTTGCAAAACCAGTGTAGACTTAGCAAACCCTAGAATGGATTCCTGGTAGCTTCGTTCCTGTTGGCCTTGGCTTTGGGGCCCTAGCCCAAGTTCAAACACTGCAGGGAGCACCTGCTGTTAACAGTCAGTCATGTGCCCTCATTTGCTCTCACCTATTATGCATGCACAGAGGCTGATATTACACAGTCATCAATTGCTAAACAGTTTTCAAAACTAGCTGATTGGTCGGTTGAATCAGACTGGATGGCTTTTTCTGGAAGCTACAGGGAATAAATAACAACCACAGTGCACCTGAAGCAAATCCTAACCACTTCCTGCCCAGCTTGTGGGGCTCGGCGATGATTCAAGAATTTGTTAACGTCTCAAATGCGCCGAGAGACCCCTGATTCATGGAGAGAATACTCTCCTAAGGTTATTTATCCTTTGTGGTCACAAGAGTATAATCCTAGAAAAGTTGGCTTTTTATGCCTAGAAAAGTTGGCTTTTTATGCGCCACCACTGAAGATGTCCATGCCCTTATCCCAGGAGCCCGTGAATATGTTAGATCACAGGGCAAAAAAGATGTTGCAGGCGTGATTAAGGGTAAGGACACTGAGATGGGGAGATTACCCTTAGTTTTCCAGGGTAATCACACAAATCTTTAGAATTGAGGGGGCTTTCCCAGTTGTGAGCAGAGGAAAGCTGTGCCTTTGGAAGGAGACGTAGAGGGGTGCAATGCTACTGGCTTTGGAGATAAAGGAAGGGGGCGGGAGCTAAGGATTGTGACTGGCTTCCGGACACCGGAAAAGGCTAGGACATGGATTATCCCCCAGACCCTGCAGAAAAAAAAAGCAGCCTGCCAAATCCTTGGTTTTAATCCATTGAGACCCATGCTGGACTTTGGACTTGCAAAACTGTAAGATAATAAATGTGTCTTGTTTGAAGCCACTTTGTGGCAATTTGTTGCAGTATCAAAAGGAAACTAATACAAATCAAAATGATTATTAATGGGACTATTGTCTCCTTAGAGATCAGAGCCATACATTTATATGTCTTTTGGGTTCTCCAAGAAATATGGGTCTGCAGTACATATTTATCTGCTTGAAAGAGAGTAAATGTCGTAACACAGTGGTTGGGGCTACAGAGGTGCCAGAAAAAGTAATGAAATAATCAGGAGTGTTCATGACAATTTTTAGAAATATTACAGAAGAGAGTAAAATAATTGGGCAATGGCAAAAGAATTTTCGGAGTAATTTTCAATTTAAATGCCCAGCAACAGGATGTTTGCCCAGTTGTAATAATCCAGAAAATAGAATACTGTGCAGTCAAAAGTATTGAAGAACATATAATGATACGGAATTTTCATGAGATTGAATGGATAAAGCAAAATACATGACTATATGTTGGAAATAGTCTCATTTTTTCTAAAAAGAAATAAAAGCTAAATGTGGGTACAATATATACATAGAAAAATTCTCTGAAGGAGAAATATCAAAAGCGTTGGGGGAGGAATTTATGTTTTAGCTTGTTGCTTCCCCATACTTAGAATGTTTTCTACTATGATTACATTTATTACAAGGGGGCTGTCTCTAAGAGCTACAAATGGAGCGGGTAGAGCAAGGTGCCCTGCTACGTGGTGGAGTGTAGGGGTCCTGCTGGGGGAACATTGGAAGCTGGTCCAGAAGCAAGGGCCATGGAGCACTCGTCTTCAGGGCCTTTGTCCTGGGTCTCCTGGGTTGCAAAGAGGAATGATGGAGTGTGCCCAGAACTCTCTCCTTGCATCTGAGCCATGCCACATCTCCCATCTGATTCTCAAAGATCTTCTGCACACCCTCCTACAGCCAGAGCACTCTCCACCACTGACACACCCCCGCGACCTCTGAAGTCTGGAAGAGTCTATCTGCCCAAATGCTGGGCGGGCATACAGACTGCTCCTCTCTAGTCCAGATTTTGTCTCTTGGTCTCAAGGGGGAAATTTGCAATATCTCGTAGTTAAGTATGATGGTTGCAGTAGATACCTTTTATCTGATAAGAAATTCCCTTCTATTCCAAGCTATGTTATATAGAGTTTTCATTATGAATAGGTGTTAGATTTTATGAAATGCTTTTAATGTACAGCTGACATTAATTATAGGACTTCCTTCTTTATTCAGTCAATGTGGTGAATTACATTGCCTTCTTAAGTGGTAAACCAACTCTATATTTCTGGAATATCTTTTTATACGCCATGGGCGTGGTTGACAAATATTTTGTTTAAGATATTTACATTTATGTTTATGAGAATGATCTGTCTGTAATTTCACTGTTCTGTAACACTCTTGTTAGGTTTGGGTATCAGATTATGTTTGCCTGATGACAAATCAGATATTGTTTCCTTATTTTCTATTTTCTGGAGGAATTTATGTGGGACTGGTATTCTTTCCATCTTAAACATGTGGAAGAATGCACTGGGGATGCCATCTGGACTTGGAGTTTTCTTTATCAGAAGGTTTTCTAATTATGAACTGAATACACTATTATTCATATTTTCCATTTCTCCTCATGTCAGTTTTGAAAAGTCGCTTTGGGGGAGGACTTGTTGATTTCATCTAATTTCCAAACTGAGTGGCATAATTTTGTCCATAAAATCCTCTGACTTTCTTTTCACAGGATCCTTAGTCCTGCTCCCTGTCGCTTGTCTGGTAGTGGTAATTTGTGGCATTCTTTATTTCTTACTCACTATGTTAGAGTCATCCAGAACACCCGGTCAGAAACAACCTGCTTATTCCCCCTGCTGCTTTGTGTCCTGGTGGCTCACAGTCCACTTCTATCAGCCCCCTCTCATGGATGCCTTGACTGAAGACAGCCACCTTACCCAAGGCCACACACTCTTCCTATGGTGGCCTGAAGGCCATGACTGATCAATACGGGATAGAATGTTCTCGCTCCTGGCCCCAACTTGGGACAACTCTTCCATCATTCAGCTTCAGGCTGAGGCCTCTTTTTAGACTGAATTGCACCTCATCTTCTCCCTCTGTCCAATCCTGCTTTCCTGCCAACCCTTCCCTCCTCAGGCTTGGCTCCTGGGAGCACCCCCTAATAAATCTCCCATGTGCTAACCGTCATCCCAGAATTTGTTTCCCATGAAATCCAACTTGCTATTGATTTTATCTCTCGTTAAAACAAAACAAAACAAAACTCTAGCTTTGTTTATCACCTAATTATAAATTTGTTTTCTATGTAGTTAATTTCTGCCATTGTATTTTTTATTGTATTTGTTATCCCTTTCTTTTTATTTTCTTTATGCTTACTTTGGTTTTCTTTTTTCAACTCCTTGAGATGGGTACTTAGCTCATTAATTTAAAATTTTAAAAAATTGTGGTAAATACATAGAACATAAAATGTACCATCTTCACTGCCCTAAGCGCACAGCTGAGTTGCTTCCCAACATTGACACTAGTGTGCGACCATTACCCCCAGCCATCCACAGAATTCTTTTCCTCTTGTAAAACTGAGAGTCTCTACCTGTTAAACGACACCTCTCCCTTCTGCTTCCCCCAGTCCCTGGCGACCTCCATTCTACTTTCTGTCTCTGTAGTTAGGACTGCTCTACCTCTAGGTGCCTCACAGAGGTGGAATCATGCAGTATTCTTCCCAGTTTTTTAATTTTTAGCCCGTTTCCTTCTCAAACATATCCATTTCAGTAGAGCGTTAGTTTTACCTCCTAGGTTTTGTTCTGTCCTATTATTTATCATTCCATTCAAATTATTTTCTAATTTTCATTGTGAGTTTCTCTTTGATTCCTGGATTATTTAGAAGGATATTACTTAAGGTGAAATTGTTTGGGGATTTCTAGTTATTGATTTCTGACTTCGTTTACTGTGGTGAGGCAATAGACCCTGCATGATTTCAGTGACTGGAAATGTGTCGAGATTTGCATCATGTCCCAGAATACGGTCATATTAAGCTACTATTTCTTGTGCAATTAAAAAGAATACATGGTGTGAGCACTGGGTGTCATATGGAAACCAATTTGACAATAAATTATATATAAAAACAAACACAAAACTATTAAATTTTGATAGAGTACAAAAAAATCAAAAAATAAGAATACATGTGTGTAATTATAAAGAATATACATTCTGCAATCTGGGAGTGCAGACTTCTGCATGTATCAATTGGATAATTTATTAAATGTGTTGTTTTAATCTTGTATATTGTTAGTATTTTTTTGGTCTACTTGTGTTTCCAGTTGCTAAGAGAGGTGTGCTTCTCTCCCAGTATCATGGGAGACTTGTCTAGTTGTTGTTGGTTTTCTTTCACTGTGGCTCTGTCAATTTTTGCTACACAATTTTAAGACTAATTTAGAATTGTTATGTTTTCCTGGTGGATTGATCTTTCATAATTATGAAATGTCTTATAATGTCCCCAAAACATTATTATTGTTCTGTACAATTGGTCTTCATTTGCCCGCATTCTTTCCATTTCTTCTCCTTCTTTCCCTGCATCTCTGTTCTTTCATTTATGACCATTTTCTTTCTGCTTCTTAATAGTTACTCTAACTTCTAATAGTTTCTTTAATGCCAGTGCTCTGGTGAAAAACCCTTAGTTTTCACTTGTCTGAAAATGTCTTCATATCACCTTCACTTTTGAAGAATAATCTTACTAGACATAGAATTCTAGGTTGGCAGAAATGTATTTTCCGCACTTTGAAGATATGCTTCCACTATCCACTAGCTTTCATTGATTCCTTTGAAAGATATAAGGCCTTTCCCCCCCTACAATTGCTTTCAGGACTTCCTTTTAGGTTTTCAAGATTCAACTAGATTGTGTCTAGGTGTGGTTTCCTTTTCATTTCTATTGCTTGGGCTTTATAGCTCTTCTTAAATATGTGGCTTTCTGTCTTTCATCATCTTTGGACAATTCTCACCCATTATCTCTTCAAGTATTATTTCTTGCCCCAATTCTTTCTCTTTTCTCCTTCTGAGATTCAAATTACATATATTTCTCTTAAATTCTTTTCTATATTTTTAAGTTTTTTTCTTATTCCTTTAGTATGTGTGTGTGTATATATATATATATGTATATATACATATATATATATATACATATATATATATATACATATATATATATATATATATATAATCTACCTTCACTATCATTTATTTTTTTCAACTGTGTCTAATCTTTAAACTTAATTGGTGTCTTAATTTTGGGTACCATATTTTTAGGTTCTAAAATTGTCATTGGTTGGTTCCAGGATGTTAGCAAAAACATTCATCTTTTTAAAATTTTTTAATGTTTTTTTTTTTTTTGAGAGAGAGAGAGAGAGAGAGGGAGGGAGGGAGAGCATGAGCAGGGGAAGGTCAGAGAGAGAAGGAGGCACAGAATCAGAAGACAGGCTCCAGGCTCTGAGCTAGCTGTCAGCACAAAGCCTGATGGCCGGGCTCAAACCCACAAACCGTGAAATCATGACCTGAGCCGAAGCCTGACGCTTAACCGACTGAGCCACCCAGGTGCTCCTAAAAACATTCATCTTTAAAAAAAAAATTTTTTTTTAGTGTTTATTTTTGAGACAGAGACAGAGCATGAGCGGGAGAGGGGCAGAGAGAGAAGGAGGCATAGAATCTGAACAGGCTCTAGGCTCCAAGCTGTCAGCACAGAGCCCCATGTGGGGCTGGAACCCACCAACCGTGAGATCATGACCTGAGCTGAAGTCGGACGCTTAACTAACTGAACCACCCAGGCCCCCTGAAAACATTCATCTTATCACTTAATTTCTTGAACATACTAATCTCCGTTATTCTCGTTTTTCAAAGGCTGACAACAGAAATATCAGAATTTCTAGTGATTCTGTTTCTATTGTCCACTTTTTTTTTTTCCTTTTGGTGCAAACTTGTCATTTTCAGACCTGGTTATTTTTCATTGAGTGTTGGACATTGTGGATCATGATTGCAGAGAAAATCTGAGGCTCCAAGTGACATCTTTCTCCAGAGAAGATTCATTTGTGCCTCTGGCAGGCATACAGAAGGGGAATATTCATTCATCTAATCGGGGACTGAGTCCATTTGAAGCTGGGCTTCAGTATTAGCCTTAGGGTGAACCGAGGGTGACCAGCCATCCGAGTTTGCCTTGGACCGAATGGCTGCCTGCACAAGAGACTTACAGTGCTAACGCGGCGACAGTCCCAGGCAAACCAGGATGGCTGGTCCATCTAGTTAGCTCTTCAGAGCTCCAAAATGAAAGGTGGATGTCTCCCTGGACTCCTCCTTTGCATACCCTCTCCTGCACTTTGTCACCCCGTCCTATGCAACTGCCAACAGTTCTGCTCAGTTTCTCAGCTTCTCTGTCTCTGTCAGTTGGTCAGCTTCGCAATCTCTCAGCCACTGCTTATGAATTGGCAAATGCCTCAAGAGAGAAAGAGGCACAAAAATGTCAGGCTTATCCTCCTGTGTTTTCTTCTCTCCAGGATCTTCTCCAGGATCTTGAGACCTCACTGTCCTGAGGTCACTGTAATGCTTTCAAGTTGGTGTTTTATATATTTTTGTCCATTTTTCTAGTTGTTCTTGATGGAAGGTTTAGTCTGAAACAAGCTAGTCCAACAGCATTAAAAGTACAAATTGGCTTCCATATTTTTAAAACTTTTAAAAATACTTCCTAAATACCTTCTAGAAAGATGGCAACAATCTTTGCTCATAGTTGCGGACAAGAAAGCCTGTTTCTTGGGGTGCCTGGGTGGCTCAGTCTGTTAAGCATCCAACTCTTGGTTTAAGCACACATCGCGATCTCACAGTGAGACTGAGCCCTCCATCGGGCTCTGTGATCACAGTGTAGAGCCTGCTTGGGATTCTCTCTCTTCCTCTCTCTCTGCCCTCCCCTGCTTGCTCTCTCTCTCTCTCTCTCTCTCTCTCTCTCTCTCTCTCTCAAAATAATAAAATTAAAAAAAGAAGAAAGCCTGTTTCTCCACATCTTGCTAACATCAGGTGTCACCAGCTATATCAAGGCACCTTATCTTTGACTCTTTACAATATGCTATTTCTAGAATGACATGGAGTTTTATTGTTTTATTTTTTTAATACTTTATTTTCAAATTGGTTTCCATAATACACCCAGTGCTTCTCCCCACAAGTGCCCCCCACCATGACCATCACCCCCCTTCCCTCCCTCCCCCTCCCCCTTCAGTCCATGGTTCGTTTTCAGTATTCAATAGTCTTTCATGATTTGTGTCCCTCTCTCTCCCCAGCTCTCTTTCCCCCTTCCTCTCCCCATGGTCCTCTGTTAGGTTTCTCCTGTTAGACCTATGAGTGCAAACGTAATGACATGGAGTTTTAGATGCTACCTTTCCTTGGCCCCTAGTGAGGTAGAGCCTTATTTCTTATGTTTATTGGTCATTACTCAACAGAATGTTTTTAGTGTAAATGTTCACTTGGGCCATATATATTAAACATTGCCAAACAAAGCTGATGGATGGAAATTGGAAAGCTGTTGATGAATTTGCATATAGGGATCCCTCTGTCATAAGTTCACCCAGTGACCTGAATAATTAAAACATTTCCAAACCATCAGTATTCACTCCTTGTTAAGCACTCCAACATCAGTGTCCTGGCTGAGGGGAGCCCCTTCATATTTGAGCTTATTGGGCCCAATGAAATCCTGACCACAAAGACTGGGTCTTGACATGAGGCGGTGCCAGATTCTGAAGGAATCAAAGACTCTGTAATAAATGTAGCGGCAAAGGAAGAAGCAGGGTAAACACTCAAGATCCTGTGGAGAAGTGACTCAGGTTCAAAGTGGAAAGCACTCTGATTTCCACTGGTTTTCATTTCAGTGGCCATCATCATAACGGGCAAAGGAGAAGGTTACTTTGCAAGAAGATTTATTCTGACTCTGACCACACCTTGTGCAAAGCAACCCATCTAGAGTATGTTGTCTCTGAAACCCCAATCTCTCCCAGCCCCTTTCATGCAGAGGGCACGTAGATGCATCTTCTGTAGCAGAGGAGTTTCTGCCTGGGCTTATTTTAGGTATTTGCTTTCTAAATAATTCCCTTGGCATATGCCAAAGCAGCTGTACTTGGGCATTTAATTAGTAATTTTTTTAAAATAAGGGGGTGGGTCAAAGCATTCTTCAGTTTCGGATGAGAGAAAGAAAGCTTTCTGTCCTCAGTCCCACAGCAATCTCATTGGGCTCCCTTGTGGTCACAAAGGCGGCCAGATCTGGGCAGCCCACAATGGAAGGTTCCAAGAGGGATTTTCACAGTTAATGACCCCCCAGGTAGCCTCCATATGTTCCTCCAGTAAATGTGTAATTGGGAGTTCCTGCTTGGGGACTGGAGTCTCTGTCGACAAGAACGTGAAGACCAGCTTCCCACTGGTTCTAAATGGGCTTTTATAGCTAAAATTCCAGATCCCGGGCTTTTTTTCAAAGGCTTTATACAGCAATTAATGGCTTCAAGCAAATACCCAAACCTCAGATCCTGACCGAGTGCCAAATTCTTCACTGCTAGGGGAAATTCTAACAGCAGTGTTTGTTCTTGTAAGTTGCCCTAAACAGGGAATATTTTACAGCCATAAATAACTGTTTTTGGGGAGGGAGGGGGGACAGGTGAGCCACAGCGAGATATATATGTGTATATATATATATTTTTTTTTTTTTTAAGAAGAGGAACAGTAAACTTATTATGCCTCAAGAAATTTCCAAGGATGTCCCATATATTCCTTACAGGAAATAGCCTGTAATTTTCCTTACTTCCCATGCCAATTTTCCTTACTTTTTATTTTAATGAATGAGGCTTACAGCGATGCCCTGCTTGTGCGTGTCCCTTTAACATTTTTTCCATATTGTTATTTGGAGACTGGCTTTCTCTGCAGACTTCTTTCCACCCACACATATGGTCGCTTGTAACTGGCCATCCAGACAGTCTCCGTGGGCAGGGGGGTCCATGACCCAGGGGGGTGGCGGGGATGCAGGCCTCTGGCCACAGTGACCAAGACGTGCAGAACAACACAGACTCCTGTGGGCTCAAACTCACATGGATGGGCTTGGGGTGGGGTTTCAGACCTTCACAGTCTTTGTTATTAAATAAGGCTTTCTTTTTTTTTTTTAAGTTTATTTATTTATTTTGAGAGAGGCAGAGAGTGCGAGTAGGGGAGGGGCAGAGAGAGAAGGAGAGATAGAATCCCAAGCAGGCTCTGTGCTGCCAACACAGAGCCTGATGTGGGGCTTGAACCTATGAAGCCTCGAGATCTCAACCTGAGCCCAAAGCAAGCGTCAGACTCTTCACCGACTGAGCGGCCCAGGAAGCCCAAGGACTTCTTTTCATCTTGCTAGGAAGCAGAGAATACTCTTTGACACCCATCCTTTGTGTGACGGCCACTTAGTCGTGCAGGTAGTGGTTGGGGAAGTGACAGGGACAGATGGGAAGTAAAATCTGCCTAGAGAGTCGGTGGTGGGACTCCCTGGCATGGACATGTTTATATTAACTGAGAATTCATAATTATATTAACTCTGACTTCAGGCGCTGCTGTGGACCAGGGAAGTGAACGTGGATGTGAACTTCTACCAGGACAGTGCGCTGGGGCTCCAGGTCATTGTTAGAATCCTCCGTCTTGTTGGATACCAAATACTGTCGGCTAGACTCCTGGGGGCTCCAGGGGATGTTTACCCAGGACCACAGGAAAATAAAAATGCTACTTGTCAAGGCCTCTAGACCATTTCCTTTTTTGAACTAAATAGAAATATCCAGCCCCAAGCTCTGGGGAATGTGGGGTCTAGGTGTAGCCTGCGGGCTCCAGTCTCCTAGCCTTGGCTACTGAGCTGCTGGCCTTCCCAGACTCAGTGTCCTCACCTTTTACAGGTGACTCTGGCGACACTGAGGAGGGAGCGCACTGAACGGAAAGGGCCCAGCACACAGTAGGTGGCCAACAGGCAAGAATCAGGAACGCAGCCTTGAGGGGACAACGTTCCTCAGAGGCAGCAGGGGGAGGGAGCTGAGGGGGAAAAGGATATGGGGGAGTGGGAGGCAAGACCAGTACGAAGGGGCCTGTGGAGAGCCCCCGGGCCCCCAGGTTGCTCCCCAGGAACAAGAGGGAGGCGTGGAAATGGCAAGTCGTTCGGGCCCAGTTGGTTCTGGTTCCAGTTCTGAGTCTTCGTTCAGGTCTACTCCTTTCTGCCCCTTTCACCAACTCCTGCCATTTGGTCTTAACCCATCCTGTCCTTCAGCTCCAGGTGGGCGGGATTGCCCCTCAGACCCTTCCCTCTTGTGGGCAGCGTCCTTCCAGAACCAACGTGGCCGGGCCTGGCAGGTGCAGGTGAGGCCCTTCTGTGCAGAGCAAGGATCCTGGGCTCTGGTAAGGGGACCAGCCGCACAGCTGTGAGTATATGACGTGAAGCTATTGGCACAGAACAGGTCTGCCCTGTGTCCAAAGCTGCCCGCCTTGGAACATCCATCAGCTCCCAGACATACCTCAGATGCAGATATTCCCTGGCCTGGGCACTGGCTGGAGAGAGGGCTGCATTTAGAGGAAGATCGCCCCCTCTTCAAGGGGCAGAGCATGACCAAGGCCAGGTGATGAGCACCTGCCTTGAGGCTTCAGACTGTAACCACCCAACCCGGTGTTTGCCCCAGCCCTCCCCAGCTCGGGACACTGGTTTTGGTGCCTGGCAGTGCAGGGGAAGGAGTACTGAGGGGCGACACGGGGTCAGGCGAGGTCTTTCAGCCTCAGGCAGGGGACGAGTTGGAATGAGGGATCTCTGGGCTCCAAGTGCAGACAGTGACCGAGGTCAGGCCCCAGGGCTGACACAGCAGAGCAGGACGCTCTCCATGCAAATCCGGGGTTGTAGGTGGTGGGGGCTGTGCCCACTTGGTCCTGGAAAGAATGCAGCCCTGAGGGTTTAGGCAAAGGCCAGGATCCAGCAGAAAGGATTGGTTGGGGGGACAGGGAGGGTGCCTGGGAGGAGAAGCAGGGTGTAAAGGGGGGGCCGATGGTGTGCAAGGAAACCAGCGATGGAAGGAAGGAGGCCCAGATAACCCAAAACTTGGCAGCTGGCCTTAGTCTGCCCTATAAGGGCCCCAGGTGCGCTGTGCCATTCGCCCACCTCCTTCCTGCTCATGGAAACCCTAGCCAGGATCTCTGTGTGTGGCCCCCTCACACCCACCCAGAGGCCAATAACCTGGCTGTCTGCAAGATTGAACAGGGCTATCACGTGCACGTGGCCCTGAGCCCTTTAGGACTTCTGTGGCCATATGTTATTTGTTACCCCATCGGCAGCACCCACCCTGCGGCCTGGGACACTCACTCGTTCACCCTCCCCATGAACAAGGGTGGTGGGAGCCCTGCCCAGCAGGGGGAACTGAGCTGGGTGAGTGGGCAGTGGCTACGGAAAACAGGTCCCTGTCCCTGCCTAGATGACATCCTAGAGGGGAGATGGACGATAGCAGACAGGCCCACCAGCCAATTTCAGAATGCAGGAATAGCCATGAGAACAGTAAACAGAACAATAAACAGGACAGAGGTGGGGGGGGGGCTCAGCCTGAGGTTTGGCCAGGCTAAGATGGGCGTGGCGAGAAGGCAGAGAAGGTGCTCCATAAGGGGACCAACGGGAACTGGAGACAATGGTGGGACTTGGAGCCTCAGCTCTTTTGCAGGGAAACTGCCTTCTCCCCCTGTGCCTGCCTCCTGGTACCCAGCAGATGCTCCCCTGCAGGGGCCACCCAGCATCCTGGTTCGGGACGACCCCAGCCAAAGGGGAATAGCAGGCAGTCTCAGGAAAGGATGAAGGGAGGATGCCTGAATCCTCTGGAGAGCCAGTCTCAGACTATACTAAACCCAGTGATCTGAGAGAGGGAGACTGGAGCAGTAGACAGGCAGGGCTTACGGCCTCACCCCCGCACTGGGATCCCCACTGCCAGATTTCTGGTGGAGGAGAACGCACGAGTCTTCACCTGCCTTCTCTGAAGCTCCAGATCTGTGCCTTATGGGGAAGAGAGACTCCACATATGGGGTGCCAGACACAGAAGGAGCCTCAGGGGGGCAGTCATTGCAGGATGAAGTCACCAAATGCCACAGGTAACTCAGCACGAGCATGATCAGTCTTCTCCCTGGGGAGGGGCCCAGGTGGTCTTGTCTAGGAGACCCCCAGCTCTGTGCAGGCCTGCCTCTTCCTGTCCTGCTCTCTGCTCCTTGGCCTTGAGGCCCCACAAGGGTCTGATGGTCTCTCTGTGCATGGGGAGATGCCTGCCTTTTATTAGGCTCTTCTTCCCTAAAAACAGCCTGAATCCTTGGTAGATTTTTTATTATTAAAAAAATTTTTTTTAACATTTATTTATTTTTGAGAGACAGAGACAGAGCACGAGTGGGAAAGGGGCAGAAAGACAGAATCCAAAGCAGGCTCCAGGCTCTGAGCTGCCAGCACAGAGCCCCATGCAGGGCTCAATCCCATGTACTGTGAGATTATGACCCGAGCCAAGTCGGACGCTTAGCCAACTGAGACACCAAGGTGCCCCTTCTAATTTTTTTAACTGTTTATTTATTTTTGAGAAAGAGAGAGTGTGAGCAGGGAAGGGACAGAGAGGGAGGGAGATACAGAATCCAAAGCAGGGTCCAGGCTCCGAACTGTCAGAACAGAGCCCGACGTGTGGCTCAAACTCACAAACCATGAGATCATGACCAGAGCCGAGGTTAGCCGCCTAATCGACTGAGCCATCCAGGTGCCCCATGGATCCTTGGGTTTTCATCCAGTCTTTCCATAGATAACCTGGGCTACTTTGTTGGGACTATTGGTGGGCATCTGGGGATACTCTGGCTGCTTGACTGTTAGAGTCATTGGATTTTTGTGGAACCTGGTAGGAGGGGGCATGAGGGTCCCTGGAATTCCTGTTCTAAGTGGGCAGCCATTGGTGGGCTGCCTCCCATCAGCCAATTTCTCCAGCTGTCCCTGGAACCCTTCTCCCCTCCTCACTCTCCCCCGAGCAGGGTAGTCCTGTTCGGGTGCTCTCTGGTTTTCTAGTTTCTGTCGTGGAGCACTGCCACCAAGGCAGATCCAGGCCTACTTGGATCTGGATTCCCAGCCCCTGAGCTGGCTCTGGGCCAGTGAGGTCCAGCTCCCTGCTCCTCTGCTGGCTCTCTGATCCCTCGGCCTCAGCAGGTCTGTGCTCCTGCCCTTCCTGCCCTATGGTGGTTCTCACTGCCCCTCGCTGGCTCCACCAGCCCCCTGCCGCAGCTGCTGCCCTCTGCTGGGGAGACCTGATCGTGGCCCTTTCACCTTTCTCCCATGGGTGCTCTCGTGAAGAGCACAGCACTCCTGCCTGGCAGCTGGTTGCCACTTACCTGCACCTGGAGGTGGACATTCTGGTGAGGCTTCCCCTGGAGCCCTCACTGCCTTTCCCTCTGACCCGCCCCCCACCCCATGTCATTCCCTGTGATAAACCTTTGGAGCCACTATTGGTGGAAACTGATAGTCCAACGATCCTCTGGACTCCATGTCTCATCAGGTGTGTAGATCAGGAACAAAACCTACCTTGACTGGCTGGGTTTTTCAGAGAGTCCTGGTGAATAAATAATGATGGGTAAAGAAGGAGGGAAAGAAAAGAAAGCCTTAACTCTATTTCTACTGATGTATGAATCCTAAGCCAATGGTCTTCAGTTTAAAAAAACTATGAATGAGGAGCTATTTTGAACACTGAACACAGAGGATGTTTTAGGGGAATTTAAGAAGCCGGAGGAAGGAGAAGGGGAATGGAAAGGTATATAACACGACCTTGGTTTGGGGAAAAAACGGCGCGGGTCTCTTTGCCCCTCCTTGTTTCTCCAGACACTACAAAGCAGGCCTGACCTTGATGACGTTATTATTCCATGGCCAGGGATGTGCTGAACCCACTGTATTCGCATGAAAGTCTGTTTGTCTCATTATCTGGCAATATACATTCTTACAACTCAAAATGTGGGCGTTTATATGAATATTTTAATACTGTTCTCAGATGCAGCATTTGAGGCAAGTCTCCTTAATTAACTGGATTTCTGGAGGGTGTTTGGAGAGGAAGAGTTTAGCCAGGAACGCATATTGGCCCAGCGGGAGCCCCGCCCACCTCGGCGCACGCGCACCAGCCCCTCCCTTTAAGGCTGAGCCTTGTCCAGCAAGCGCAGGTGCAGAAGCTGCTCCTGCTGGAGCAGAGGCTGCTTTTCCTTTGCCGGGACTCACTCTACCCTTCGCGGCTGGAGTGGCCCCAGTACCAGGAGGGCAGGAGAGCGCTGGCTGACCTGGCGTAGCACCCTTGAATATTTGTTGCAGTCCTGTTTCCATTTGAGAAATTCATCCATATTGCTTTAAATCTTTTTACGTTATTTTATTTTTGAGAGGGGAGGTGGATCTGAAGCGTGCTCTCTCGAGCTGGAACTCACAAACCGGGAGATCGTGATTGAGCCCAAGTTGGACACTTAACTAACTGAGCCACCCAGGCACCACTTGTTTTAGGTTTTCATAACACGAATAATATCAGCTTATTACAGAAACATTAGAAAATATGGGGAAACAATAAGTGAATAACACTGTCATCCCTCTGTTCAGATATTCAGGAATTTCCTCCAATTATCCATATAAACATCCATTTTTACTTGTGATGGCCGTGGTCTGAATGCTGGTGTCCGCTCAAATTCAGATGCTGAGACCTAATCCCCAATGTGATGGTATCTGGGAATGAGGATTTGGGGAAGTGCAGATGCTGACCTCATGCATGGGATTTTTGTCCAGACAGAAGAAATTATGGGCAGCTCCCTCCCCCCTTCCATCGTGTGAGAATACAGTGAGAAGTCTCCGTCTAAGAACCAACCAGGAGGTCCTCACCACACACTGAATCTGCCAGCACCTTGACTTTGGACTTCCCCGACCCCAGAAATGTAAGAAATAGAGATTGTTTATAAGCCACCCAGTTTATGCATTTTTTTTATTATAGCAGCTTGAACAGACGAAAACAGCCATGTAACAAATTATTCCCCAATTTAGTGGCATAAAACAGTCATTTATGATTCTGTGGGTCAGGAAAGGAATTTGGACCAGGCACAGTGGAGAAGGCACATCTTTGCTCCATGTCTGGGGCCTCAGCTGGAAGACTGGAAGGCTAGGAGCTTTGTCACTGCACGGTGGCAGTGTTCCAAGTGTGTGTAGCCTGAGAGATAGAGAGAGCCAGGTGAGAACAGCTTTTCTGACCTCAGGAGTTACCTGTCATCACTTCCAGTGCATACTATTATTGGAAGCAGTCCTAAAGGCCTGCCAGGTTCAAGGGCACAGGAAATAGACTCTAACTCCAGATGGAGTTCTGGAGGAACACACAGGAATATTGCTATTGGCATGTTGGGAAAATACAATCTGCCACATTAAATTTTAAAAATATTCATACTATACATATAATTTTGTGGACTATTTAGTTTCCTACTTTTTTTTTTATTGAGGTAAACATTCACACAGTAAGTGCTCTAATCTCAACTCTGCAGCTTAATGATTTTGTAAGTGTAGACTCCCATGGACCCAGCCCCCAATAAAGATAGAGAACATTCCCAGCAGCCTGAGGTTTCCCAGTGCCCCTTGCTTGTCAATACCACCCCCCCCCAGCACATCCCCATTATCCTGACATTATCACCAAAGATAAGTTTCTTTAGCCTGCGTTTTTCTCAAATGCTTTTTTAAAATTTTATTCAGAGAAAAAGCATAAGTTGGGGAGGGAGAATCCCAAGCAGGCTCTGAACTATCAGCATGGAGCCTGACATGGGGCGTGAACCCACCAACTGTGGGATTATGACTTGAGCTGAAGTTGGCTGATGAACTGACTGAGCCCCCCAGGAGTCCCTCAAATGTATTTTTAATGGCTTTCCATGCCAGTCTTCACTTTGGAGGGTTACAAGTTCACAATTTTATTAAAATATTATAGTTTATTTAGCCAATAATCTGTGGCTGACCTTTTGGGGTGACCAAGAAAAATCAAATGATCCTGGGTTGAGGGTCTGCTTCATGCACTATAACTCTTGACCTAACTCATGAAAACAGTTGTATGCCTTCACCCCAGCCCTGGACTTTTTGGGACACCTTTTTGGTTATGAGCCAAGAGGGGCCCTTTGCCATGTGGACGGACCATCTTCAGGTTGGCCCAAATGACCTGGAAGGAGGATTTATTTTACTGACACTATTTTAACACCTATGGGGAAAAGGAGGATGAACAGCATGCCCCAATGGCGGACCATGCAGATTTCCACAGTAGCTTGCTGTTCCCCTTTTCATACGGGCTCTCTCGGGTTTCTCTGCTTGCTCGTAGCAGATGGTGTTCCCCACCTGTCTGTGTCACCTTCAGAATGCCTTATGCTGAAATACGCTTCCTAATTAAGTGGCAATGGTTCTTGCTTTATAGATTCCGATCATCTGATAGCTCTAAGTGTTTCCTGTAAGGTGTCATCTTATTGCCAACAATCACCAGAGAAGATGAAAGGGAGGAGAGGAGAGGACTCAAAGAAGAGGCAGACAGAGGAGGGGGAGGCTTGGGAGGAGGAAGAGGGGGCCATTGTTCTCATTTTGCTGGGAGGGAAGTGCGGTTTGCGGAGTCATATATCACCATGTTAGGTTTACAAATAAAGACATCAGAGGCCACTGGTGCTCCAACACAGGATGCAGACTCTCTGTCTGCAAGTCGGGTTTTTTTTTTTCCTAAGGAAAATTAAATTCCAAAAATATTTGCACTGACTTAAAAAAAAGTTACTCTCTTCACATCTCCCGTTTTTAGCCACATTTCTCATTTGTATTCGAGTTTTGAGTTTCTTTTTTGAAAGTTTAAATAAGAACGGAAGCTATCCACTAAAGCCGAAGCCAAAATTAGAGAAAACATCATGTAAATGGAAAGCAAACACTAGATGGGGAGACAGGAAAAATGGAAAGGAAACCCCTTCCCTCGTTTGAGTGGCGCCGAAGGCAGCCCCTCGCAAGCCCCCCTCCAGCTGCGGGGCTCCTCTGGTGAGTGGGGATGAGGACGCAGTCTGAGGGGTGCTGTCTTCGGGAGGCAGGTAGGGCCAGCAGGAGTGGGAAGCCCCCGGGATAACTCCAGACTGGGATGAGAAAACCTCGCCCACTGGCATGTCTGAGGGGGCAACAAGTGGCCAGCGACAAAGTGAGCCTGCCGGTTTTAATCCTGACCTTGCTCCCTGCAGATCGCAAGAAGGGCATCAGCAGGCAGCACCTTTGAGAAAATGCAGAGCAAATCGATCCCAATTAGCTTCCAGAGCAGGGGGAGAGCAGCGGGAGAGAATGCCTTTGGGGCCCAGGGCCTGGAGCTTGACAGGGGGGCCTGGGCTCCCGCCTGCCCTACAGATACTGTCCCATCAGGGGTGCGCGCTGAGTTGTACAGGACCACAGCACCTCCGTGACGGGCCCCACCACCCCTTCAGCCACCTCTGCCATGCTGGGTGGTCACCATATCCCTGTCTCCTTGCAGGAGAGACCCCAACGTGGGCACCACCTGCCACATCACCTTTGACTCATCACAGTAGAGGTTCGCTTGGGAGTCCCCAAGTGGTGCCTTTCTGCCCACTCATAGGACGGCTCTAGGAAGCCTCCATGGTGGCCAGGCAGAGGGGACAGAGCTGGAGGAGGACTGAGGGACACGGGCTCTGGGCCTGAACCGCCATCTCCTGGGTCCTGGGCCCATCGGCTCTGCCATTCCTCTGTCTGCCCGCCAGGAGGAGGCCAACGCCTCTTTCTGGGCCCAGATCCCACTTCCTGGCTGCTCCAGGGCATCCCTCCAGGGGGCTCCCTTTCTGGCCCCAACAGGCTTGAACTCCCTCCTCCGTCGTGTTCGCCAGCTGGAAACACGTGGTTATTTCTCTTTTTTCTCATCTTAAAGACCAATGGCAAACAAAGCAAAACAAAAATCTTCCCTTGACTCACTTCCCCTTCAGTTACTACTCTTTTTCTCCCTTTTCTTTTCCAGAAAATTCCTCAAGGAGCTGTCTACACCTATTGTCTTCAGTTCCTCTTCTCCATTCTCTCTAGAACGCAGTTGGGCCCTCACACCCCTGCGGGCCGCCAGCGGCTCTGGGCCAAGTGGGGACTGCCTTCCATGCTGCTAGCACACGGGCTGGTGATCCTCCTCCGGCCCAGCGGGTCCTTCTCCCCCTCAAGCTCTTTCCTCGTGACCCTGACCTGACTTTCCTTCTCCGCCTCCCCTGCTGGCCTCTCATCTCCCCAGTGAGATGGCCTTAAATGTCATGACCCTGAGTGTCTGTCTCCCACCGGCCGCTGTAATCTCCAGCACCAAGTCTAACCAGCTCGAGCTCAGCGTGTCTGGGGCTGGCCCTCCACACTGCCCCTGCCTCAGTCTCTCCCATCTGGGTGGTTCCCATTACACAGGCCACATGTGGGAGTCCTCTCGATTCCCCTTCTTTCAGACCCTATTACTCTGAGGCGCACTCACCTCATGGGAACACTGTCCCCATCATCATTGCCCCCGTGGGGGTCCCTCATGTCACCGCCTCCTGCCTGGATTATTGCAGACACCGTCCACCTCATGCCCTCCTTCCCAGCCCCCATGTGCCTGGCAGTCCTGCCTCAACACACAGAAAGAGTGGTCCTTTCACAGAGAGGCCAACCTGTCCCACTGCTGTTCCAAGTCCTCCACATCTCCCCGGCTCATGCAGAGACAGAGCCAAAGTCCCTACAATCATGTGAGTCCACGTGACCTGGCCCTGCTCCTCCCCTGCCCTGCCTCCCTCGGCCACCCTCCCCCCAGCCTCGATGGCCTCCTGGCTATTCCCCGCCTCTCGGCCTTGCTGTCCCTCTCAGGGCCCCTTGACACACTTCCTTCAGTGCTCACTCAGATTTCACCATCTTAGGGAGTCCCCGCCCACCACCCACCTGCCCACCGAACTATATTAACTGTAGCTTCCCTGGAGTGGGGGGCTGGGGTAGGGGTGGGGGTGGGGAGCCCTTCCTCTCCTCTTTTTCTGCTTCATTTCTCCCTTATCACGGATCTCTCTGTGTGTCTTTCGCTGAAGTGTCTTGTTTATGCCTGCCTCCCCCGTCAGAGGGTAACAGAATGTCCACTCAATGAAAACAGGGCGTTGTGTCTGTTCTGTCCACCCTGTGTCCCCAGGGCCCAGATGGGAGCAGACGCAAAGCCAGATCCCTCCACAAGTGAGTGGACAGCAGCCCTCCCAGCCCGGCCTAGCCGGCAGCACCGGGTCCCTCGGGCCTGGACCAGGACAGGGGCTGGGACAGGAAGAATACAGCACAGCTCAGGGCGACCCCACTGAAGAGTGGACGTGAAGTGTGCTGGGCTCTCGAGTCACACACGCAACACCGTTCTGACTGAAGTCCGGGAGGCGGGCCAGCCGGCATGAGGGAAGAGACCTGACAGAATGTCAGACAGCCCAACCAGCGCTTCCAGAGAGAACAGTTTCAAAGACACTGTGTTCAAAGAGGCGCCTGTGGTTTTGAAAGGCTGATCCTGTTCACGGTCATGTTGGGGAAGTCAAACAGGAAGTGATGGATGCAACTGAGTCCAGGTGGGGGCACGCTGGGCCTGTGTCCTACTCCCGTGGGCTGTGCAAGTGGGGCCAGTCACTTAACCTCTCTGTGCCTCAGGGTTCTCATCTGTAAAGTGGGGATAGTATTGGCTTTTGTCTCAGAGGATCATTCTTTGCATAAATGAGTGTATCTAGGTAATACACATACATGCATATACATACGGTAGACTGATCAATCGATCTATCATCTATCTATATCCATAGAACATTCAGAACAGTGTCTGGCACATAGTAAATGCCATAGAAGTATTTGCTGTTAATACTGTGCAGGCTTACAAAATTATGCCAAAAAATTAATAGATTCTTTCATCGTTCATTCTAAGAAGTAGCTCATAGTTGCATATCGAGTAATATTTTAAAGTATAGGACAAAATAGACTTTTCGCTTAGGAATCTTTAGAAATGTTCACAATTGTTTCATTTTTAAAGAAGGTTCCAGCCAAGCCCCTTTTTCTCACTACTGACTGTAGAATGTAATCTGCCTTTAAGTGGATTCCCATTAGGTGACCTTACCCAGATCCAGTCGTCCTCTGTCTGGCCAGGTGAGTCAAGACTCTTGGGGGCAACGTTTTCTCATGAGAGGAAAGAGCCAGGGATGGAGGAAGGAGGAGGTTCATAGGAGGTCCTCAAATAAGTGCTAAATATGGGCTCAGAGGGGGCTCTGTCTGCTGCTTCATCGTATTCACCCAACCACCTCTCTGGGCCTTTGCCACAGACGTGGAATCCAACTGGACTTGGTGGAGGTCCAAGGACAGACAATGGGCTTCTGGGTCCGGACAAGATGGAGTCCAAGCACCGGCTGCCCTCGCCACCCACCAGCATCAACCTTGGAGATTCCTCAGGAGAGGGAGGGACACAAAGCTGAGAAGTCCTGAGGAGACTCAAGGCTGATGGGAACTGTGTTGGGGTGGGGGGTGATGGGGGTGCTGAGGGGCAGGCATGGCTACCAGGGCAGAGGGCAGCAGAGGAGGGGGTTGGGAGGGAGCCCGGAAGTTCTGTTTCTGTTCCTGCTCCACTTTGCCTTGGTGGGGGGGGTCTGTTTCTCTGAGATAGAGACCAGAAGACCAGCAGCCCAGTCCAGCCGCTTTGTACTGGGGAGGGTCTGGTCAGGACTGGCCCCAGTGGAGCCAGGTGAGGAGCTGATAAAAGGCGGTCCCTGTCAGATCAGCCTTCTTTGGATACTTCTCCTCATCTCCTGTTCTGCTCCCTGGGATGTGGGACCACTGATACCTATCAGTGAAAGAAAATTCTGGTAGAGCAACAGCAAATAGGGCTCAACCATCCCTCTTGCCAATGGCTCCAGGAGGGACACAGACACCCGGATCAGGGTCTGGGTGGCAGGTCCTCCCCATTAGCTGTCCCCAAGCCACTAGAAGAACAGGAGCCCAGCAGCTGAAGGCACAAAGAAGCCCAAGAGGACAGACAGCATCTCTCACGTGGAGACTAGGCACTGACCGCCATCACCTCGTGGAGCAGAATCTTCAGGCAGATCCAAAATTTTAAATAAGTATAATAAATATTCTCAGCCCAGGGATGGTATTAATAATATAAAGCAGAAACAAGAAGTCATAAAAAGAAGCAAGAGGGAAAAATATAAACATGGAAAGAAGGATAATGATAGACGGGATCCGTCTGTTTTTGGCAGGATGGCTTGCGGTGGGGAGGGGCTGGCATCCGCTGGCATGTGTCATGGGGGAAGGGGTGAGTCAACTGTGGAGGTGCACCTGGGAGTCTAGACCCTGGGCTCCTGTTAGAAACAAAGGCCTAGGTGGGCACACAGAACAGGAATTAATCTTAAGGTCAAGCTACTGAGCAAAAGAAACCAAGCAAGGCCAGTAAAAGAACATTTCTTATGTAAAGTAAAATTACAGAACAATGCGTGTGTCCGCAGAGGAGCAGAGGACCAGACTGTGGGCTAGCCATACAATGGGATATTATTCAGCCCTAAAAAGGAAGGAAACTCTGACACATGGTATGTGACATGGAAGGAAACTCTGACACATGGTCCACGGCATGGATAAACCTCAGGGACATTATGCTGGGTGAAATAAGCCAGTCACAGGAGGGCAAGTGCTGTGTGATTCCACTTACGTGAGGTCCTGGAAGAGTGCCGATCCTAGAGACAGAAGGTAGAGTGGTTGTCGCTGAGGGCTGGGGAGGGGGAGAAGAAAGGGACGCACAGTTAGGGTTTAATAGGTACAGAGCTTCAGTTTGGGAAGTGGAGGAGTTCTGAATGGGGATGGTGGCAATTGTCACACAACGGTATGAATGTGACCGAACCATTCACTTCAAAATGGTTAAAATGGTAAATTTTGTGTTAGGTATATTTTACCACAATAAAACACTAAATTGGGGGCATTAAGGCAGGTCAGTCAAGTAAGCATCGGATGTTGACTCAGGTATGATCTCGTGGTTTGTGGGTTTGAGCCCCACGTCGGGCTCCGTGCTGACAGCTCAGAGACTACAGCTTACTTCAGATTTTGTGTCTCCCCCTCTTTCTATCCCTCCTTTTCTCTCCCTCTCTCTTAAAAATAAACATTAAAAAACTTTTTTAACTAAAATTTAAAAATCTAATAAAGACAAACTATAAAAAACACTGTGTTGTGCGCGGACACATGCAAATAGGAGGACGCACATTGATCATGCTAAGACGTTGAAGACATAAAAGGGGAGAAGCAGGCAAATGAACCGAAGGGCTGCAGTGCAGGGCACACGGGAACCCTCTTCCCAGTCCACCTCACCAGGGAGGGAGCAGCTGGCAGATGGCGGAGGGACAGGCTCATCTCCAGGGGCCTTGGGATGGCTCGTGTGGGATAGAAGTGGCTCCCTTGTGTCCCAGCATCCCCCTCAACCCTTTCAAACTCAGTTCCCACAAACACCTTGTTTGTGGGGCTCCCCTTCTCTGTGAGGCCTGGCAGCCCAAAGCCCAAACAGCAGCTGCTCATGAAGCTCATCCCGGCCTCGTGGGGCACCTGGCGCCACCCCCTCCCACACCTGTGGCAGGGCAGGTGCACCCTCTGCCTGGGGGCTTCCAGCGGGGCTTGTGCACTGCAGGTGCTGAGCATGCTTCTGGTGCCTGGGGGTGACGGATGGGACTAAAAAAGGAGGGGACCTCTGCTGACCTAGAAAAGTGACAGGATGTTTTCCGTTCTGGGAGCCCCACTGGATGACGCCTCACAAACCCGACCAGATAAATCTCGCTCCCAAACTCAGGAGCATAAGAATTTCCACTTTTGCTATTTTTCAGCGCTTGAGCTTAGTTTTGATTCTAAACCTTGATTCCCACCTGGTGATGGGGGCTTTGTCTCAGACACTGGCGTCCTCAAGTATTGGGGCCGACCTAGCCTTCTCTACATTGCCTCCTTCTCTGTTACAGTTTTCTGTTGCAGGAGGCTCGTCTGGGACCAGGGGCACCCCGAGTCACCATGTGTGTGCTTAGTTACTCAACCAAGCATGAGGACGGTTGCTTTGGGAGCCGTGCAGCCTGGCCCTCTGGCCCTGACTCAGCCTTCAGAAAAGCCCTCCACAGACAGTGGCTAAAACCAGAAGTTCACTGTGGCCTTCCAGGTTTGCAGTCCCCTTTCCAATACATTGTGACAGACAGACAGCATGCTGCCAAAGTCTTTTTGTTGTTGTTGTAAATGTGTATTATTTATTTAAGAAAGATGGAGACTGCAAGAGTGGGATAGGGGCAGAGAGGGAGAAAGAGAGAATCCCAAGCAGGCTCTGGAGCCTGACTTGGGGCCCTGACTCACAAAACCATGAGATCATGACTTGAGCCGAAAGCAGGAGTCAGATGCATAACCAACTGAGCCACCCCGATGCCCCAACATTCTGCCAAATTCTGACTGATGTGTGCAGCTTTTGGAAGTGGGTCCATCAGAATGGCCCAGGTGGGAGGGGGTGGGGGGCAGTGCCAGCAGGCTGTGTCTTGCACAGGGAAAGAGATGAGAAGCTGAACATTATATCCAGGAGGCCCCTGGTGGCTTTGAACAAGATAGCTGCCAGGACAGGAGGGGCCCTTTCCACCAGCAATATAGGGCTGAACCGTGACTGTGCTGATAAGGGCTCCTGGCTGCAAAAAAACTCTGGGTAATCATCGGGAGAGGCATTTATTAAAAGGAGACTGAGTGGCTGGAAAGTCACTTTGGGAAATGGTCAGGATCCCAGAGGTGCTGGGTGACTACGCCGTTTGTCCAAGTCTCTCTCCAGGACATGTGACTGGTGCCAGGCATGCTGCTGCTCCCTGGGGCCCAGAGCATTGCTGGGGTATCTGCTGAGTCCAGCTCCCCTTTCAGGGGCCCCAGGGGGAGCACCTTTCTGGCTTTGTAGGGTTTTGTAGAAAGAAGCAGAGTCTTGCCTCCCACCAAAATGGCTGATTAGCCCAAAGTGAGAAGGCCGTCCTGATGTCAGACAACCATAAAATAAAAATCAACCACTCAGTGACCATAGATGTTTCTAGACTCCGTGGGCCTGTCTTTTGCCGAGATAGAATAATTACTGGCTGTGTTAGTATTGTTTTGATTTGTTTCATCCCCTTCAAGTGTTCCTACAGATTTCTAGTTTCTACAAGTAGGCTGTGGGGGCACCTGGGTGACTCAGTTGGTTGAAAGGAGCCTGCTTAAGATTCTCTCTCTCTCTCACTGTCTCTATCTGCCCTCTCCCTCACTCACATGATGTTTCTCTCATTTAAAAAAAAAAAAAAAAGGAAAAGAAATAGACTGTGAACACTTAAAAGATTCTTCTAATACCTTAAACAGCCTTGTGCCAATAATCCTCAGAATATGAAAACACATTTTTGCTGTGAGAACCTAGGGCCAAGTATTGATCTAAACATTAGCTCTAATAATCTAAAAGTTATTTTAACAAGGATTAATACACAGGGCCCCAATTCTTGTCCAGATTTGTCAGAGTGGGACACTGTTCGGCATTTCATTCTTTATAATAAGTGGCCAGGTGGGGTGCCTGGGTGGCTCAGTTGGTTGAGCGTCCGGCTTCAGCTCAGGTCATGATCTCACAGTTCGTGGGTTCAAGCCCCGCGTCAGGCTCTGTGCTGACAGCTAGCTCAGAGCCTGGAGCCTGCTTCAGATTCTGTACCTCCCTCTCTCTCTGACCCTCCCCCTGCTCATGCTGTCTCTCTCTGTCCTTCAAAAATAAATTAAAAAAAAAACATAAAAAATTAAAAAAAAAAGAAAAATAATTTTAAAAAAAGAAAAAATAATAATAAATGGCCAGGTGTGTAAACAATTGTTTGGAGAGTTGTCTGTGGGTCAAGGTCAACTGCGGTTTGGGCAGGATGAGCAGTGACATGCCAGGAGGTATGCAGGGTTGAGGGTCTATGGTTGGGCAACTTCACAATCGATGCCCTGGATGATGAAACAGGGAATGTGTTTGTTACACTTACAAATGGTCTCTGCCATGGGACCTTGGAGACCAGCATCAGAATTCAAGATGGCAGCATTCCTTGATCTTGAACTGGAATTTCACATCCAATTGAACCCAAGGGTGACCCATGTTTACGGGATCCAGTGTGGGAGGGTGTTGGGAATGATCAAATGATGGGAAAATAAGTCCAAGCGGAATAAGGCTTGAGGTAAGTGGCTGATTCATCCAGATTAAGTAAAGAGCTACGGGGTTCATGAAGGCCTGGCACATGGAAGGTGGAAGCTGTCATGAAAAGACTCCCTGATAACAGGCGAGTTGTCACCTCTGAGAAACAGTCTGACCTGGTGTCCCTGAAGGCTCAAGTATGAGCGGGAGGACGTGCAGGCGAGCTCAGGATTCTTCCCACAAGTTGAACCTCTCCACTTGTGAGCACCTGCTCCTGGCTATCACGTGGTGTCTGCAAGGAGTCCTTCTGGGACAGCGCATGGGGCCACAGACACAACTTCGCCAGGGGCTGGAGGGTGCAGCTGCCCAAGCGAGGGGCTGGCCAGCTAGCCTGGAGCCACCTCCCAGGCCCAGCTGCAGGGCTGGGTTTCCTGCAAACCACAATTCTGGAGCACGGCAGCCAGCCCCATGATGCGTGTTTATAGTTTTCACCGCACCCCAGGGACGATCCCGGGCCTCCCCACCCCTGCGGCCTCGAGGCGGACTGGGCCCAACCTCTAGAGTTGCTCCGATCTAGCAACACCAGCAGCTGCTGGTCCCCCACGGTCTCCCCTCCAGCTTCGAGCAATCTGGGATGTTTGTTAATCTCTCCTATAAACAGTTGTGTTCCCAGTGACAGCCCAGCCTGGGTTAAATATTAACAAAGAACCGCCTCCACAGCCGCTCAGCTCACGGGGCGTCTGCTTTAAATATTTCAGTAATTGCCGCTCTCTCCCTGAGTGACTGGCTCCAAGGGCCCCAAAACGGCTCTTGCCTCCCTGGCTACGGAGTCCTGTGAGATGTCAGACACTTCTCTTTTTCCTTCGCTCTGCTTGTGCTGTCTCCCTCCCCCCGTTTCTCTCTTTCAGTGAATAGGGGTACAAAATGTGTGCGGCTGATCTACCCCTCTAGGAACACTGAGGGACGTGGTTGGTTCTAGGGCACTCTGCCCGGGAGGTTGTGTGGGCACGCCCTGTGAGCGGGAGGCCCTTCAGCGTTGACATCTGTCAGGGACTTGGCAGATGGGAACAGCCAGGGCGCAGCCCTCTGCACTCTCTCACATCTGGGCGTGCCCGTGTGCGGCGTGGGCACGTGTGCGTGCTCCCGTGCTCGTGTGCCCAAGCGGGTTATGGAAACACCATCACTGTGCACTCAGGGTACTTGTAAGACGTTCTCACTGTTTGTCCTCTTCATTCCTGCGAGGGTCTGTGTGCGACATGTCAGTGTTCTTCCACAGGCTGATCGCGAAGCTCAGGAAAGAGGATTAAGAGCTCAGATGGTCGATGGAGCACACAGGGCTGTGTGATCTTGGCCCCACAGCTGGAGACGCTTGGAGGCCTCCCCACGAGGAGACCGGGTGAGATGGACTGACCTTGGGTGGGTGAGCGGGCACGGAACACAGGGGGCTCGTGGGAGGCGGGAGTTGGGACTGAGTGAGGTGTTTCTGTCCCTGTGTGGCACTGGGTCATAACCGCTAACTTTAGAACAGTCTCTCTCCTTAAAACCACAACTTTACCTGGACTCAGTCATGACAACTTCTGTGGGTACAGCCCTAAACTGGTACTATGGGGGCAGGGGTGGGGGGCACGAGGTAACAAGTTTCTTGATTCCACATTCATTGGTTGAGGGTGCACGATGAACACACCATTGATGCTTTCTATAGAGATGGGCAGGAAAGCCCCTGGGTGGCTCAGTTGGTTAAGCGTCCGGATTTGATTTCAACTCAGGTCATGATCTCCCGGTTTGTGAGATAGAGCCCCGTGTCAGGCTCTTCGCTGACAGCAGGGAGCCTACTCCTTCTCAAAATAAATAATTAAGCTTTAAAAGATTGGGGGGGGGGCAGGAAAGCCAATGACCTCCCTTTGCGCAGAGGAAGGGGCTGGCACAGTGAGTCTTGCATCTAG
The DNA here is from genome assembly GCA_004023785.1 of Mungos mungo. Classification (NCBI taxonomy): domain Eukaryota; kingdom Metazoa; phylum Chordata; class Mammalia; order Carnivora; family Herpestidae; genus Mungos; species Mungos mungo. The sequence goes on from PISW01006792.1 coordinate 67,415, forward strand.
CCCCCTAGCTGAGGTCTGCTCTCCCAGCAAAGAGCCTCAGGAAGGTCTCAAATAGGGAAAATGGAAGGCGGGGAATTATCTTTCTCCAGTTTGGGCCAGAGATTTCTAACCTAGTTTTGTGAGTTCCCTCAAGACAATTATGCATATCCCCAAAGCTACTGAGATCTTCTCAAAGCTAAACTAATTTAAATTCACTTTAGTTTATCTCAAGAGCGACGGGGAAGCTCTCAGAATAAAATGAACTTCAATTCACTTTAATTTCCAAAAAGAAGATGTTCTTTTTTTTTCTTTTCTTTTTTTTTTAATACATACCTTTTTAAAACAAATACCATTTCGTTAACCTGGAGAAGGAGTCGCGGTCCCAAAGTTGCAGTACCCGCTTGGCGCAGCTGGGGCAAAACCTGCTTCCCCGCCGCTTCCTGGGGGCGGAGCCTCGTTCCGAGGGCACAGGTGTCCTGCGTGGGAATCCCGGGCTACGAGCTGTGTGGCCTCTCGGCGAGAGGACGGTGCTACCTACCTCCCAGTGCGGTTAGGACCTCGCCCTAGACCGTCAGTGAAGCGCGGGGCCTGGGCACCGGAAGCCAGCCGCATACATGCTACAGCCACAGCCCGGCCGGGCCTGCGAGCTGGAAAGCAGCCTCATTTGGGGGAGCCGGAAGGCATCCGGTGAGCACAGGGGGGTGGTGGGAGAGGATGAGCGGGTTTCCGTGCAGGCGGGCCTGGAGGCAGGGTCATTAACAGTCAGAAGATTTGAACATATGATTCTGTGGGCCGGAAAGCCAACGGATGGGTTCTGGACAGAGGAGAAGGAAAGGCAGAGCCCTCAGCACAGAAGATTGTCAGATGGAGGCTGGGGGCGAGTGGGCGCCCCGTCCCTCCCTGAACCCCACAGGGGCACAGACTGCGAGCTGGCAGGCTTGGGAGGGTGAGAGCGAGAAGTGCCGAAGTGCGGAAAGGGCAGGACTAATTGGAAATCTGTTTATGAAGCTGCTAAGTCAACCGGCCTCCCCCCCCCTCCCCACCCCCCGTCCTCAGAGTGCAGAGCAATTATGACCTCAGGCCAGAAAAGGGCTCTTTTTTAGATAAATTGAACATACTTTCCGAGTATTAGATTTCCAGTGCAGGCTGATTAGCCATAAAGTTGTCCTTCTGGAAATATGTTCCTCCATGAGCAGCATCTGCCTCACCTGGGAACTAATTAGAAATGCAAATTCTCAGGCCTACATCAGACCTTCTGAATCAGAAACTCTTTCCATGGGGGCAATCTATTCCTGTTTTAACAACCCTCCAGGAGACTGAGTTGAGTGTCACTGATCCGAGTAGAAGCTCTACTCTTGTTTCTCTTTTGTTTGTCTGTTGTAATCCTGGGAAAACTTTTTTAAAAAATTAATTAACTAATTAATTTTAAGAAAGAAAGAGAAAGTGTGAGTGGGGGAGAGGTGGGGGGGGGGGAGAGAGAGAATCCCAAGCAGCCTCTGTGCTGACAGTGCAGATGTGGGGCTTGAACTCACGAAATGTGAGATCATGATCTGAACCCAAGTCAGTCGCTTAATCCACCGAGTCAGGCGCCCACTGGGCAAACTTTTTAAAATGCTGATGCCTGGGTCCCATCCACCCAGAGATTCTAATGTAATGGATTCCACATGTGGTCTGGGTATTAGGATTTTTAAAAAAATGGAGAACCCCTGGTCTAGAATAAGGCCTTCTTCATTTAGTACATACCAGCCACCTACCCAACTGCTCATCCCAAAGTGGACCTTCTAGTCCACAAGCCCTGTCTACTTATACAAAGCTCCCTGTCCCTGCCTCAGTCAAGGGAGGCCTCATGGGCTACAGACCAACTACAATCCAAGGGACCCACACACCAGACACCCAGAACTATCAGCCTGGAGCTTCACTCTCAAAGATAAAAGAAGGATCAAGGATCACCAGACACATAAGAAGACCAGCAGAGTGAAAGAGAAATATTAACATTAGCAAGCAAAACAACCAACCCCATAGGAAAAATAAATAACTCAGGGATCAGAAGATAATTCCTAAAAATTCTAATATCCTCAAAGAGATATGAGAAGTTATTGAATCTGTAAAATGAAAACTGGATGCTGTGGAAAAACTAATTACATAATAAAGAAATCTTAGAAATTAAGAATATGATTCTTTAAATAAAACTTTCAATAAAATTGGGAAGTTTCCCAGATTATAGGACAAAAATAAGAAACCAAAAAACATGAGGGAGAACAAAAAGAAGTAGCAAATTAGTCCAAGATGTCCAACATTTGACTGTAACAGTTGCAGTTCAGAGCAAGCAGAGAATACTGCGAAAAAGGAAATATCTCAGATATAATAGAAAATACTTTCTTAAAGACAAGGGGTTTCAGAAGTCTTCAGATTGAAAAGGCCTAGCAGGTGCTATTCTGGACCAATAATAAAATGTCCACACCCAGACACAGTCTCTATTAAGAAATTTCAGAGTACCAAGAATAAAAAGATGCTGAAAGAATCCAGGGAGAAAAATAAATAAAGACCGGACTACTCGTAAAGAAATAAACACCAGATCTCCTCCGAGAGAGTGGGTTCTAGAAGACAATAAAGTGAGGCCTTCAAAGGTTTGATGGAAAATGTTTTGAACATTACATTCTATATCCAGTGAAACAATTTTTAAAAAAATATTAGGACTAACAAATGAATTTTTCAGGCGACTAAGAACTCAAATTCTGCAACATTTTCTGATAATGTTTCTTGGGGAAGTACTTCCAAAACAAAGAGAAAAACCAAGATGGAAGACACAGGATCCAAGAAACAGGAGCTCTACCACAAATTCTCAGTGAAGGGAAGTCCCCAGGTGACAAAGATGAGGCAGGCCTGGTACATGGAGTCTGGATTAGAGCCTGAGTCCAGGAGACTCTGACATAGATATCGCCAGGCAGGGAAGAGTAAGTGCAGTAAGATAACATGTGGGTCAGTGTCCAGTCAGGAAGACAAAAACTCCTCTAGATATTTCCAGCAAAGGGGGTTTGTAATCAGGGAATTGTTCTAAGAAGTATTAAAAGCAACTTATGATTTCTAGTCTGGCCCATAAGGAGCTTGGAAGTCATAACTTCCATCTTCACAACAAGAAAAAAAACTGAACAACCTGAAAAATCAACAACTCTTCTTAGACCTATGGGAGTATTGAGGCCACCCGCAAACCACTATCCCAAATACTGGAGCATGGAAGACCGGGAGTGAAAACTTGCATGGAACCAGTACCTGACCTGAAAAATCAAAACTGTCACTGATGAATTGCTAGAGACTCCCTGTGGACAAATTTGAGAATTAAAAACTTCAGGGCCCCCAGTCTTAGGGAGGGTCCCACACTCTTATGAGTTTTACCTCCAGGGTTCTTTATAGGTTCTCACGGTGAAGATCAGAGAAAAATCCCCTTATGCTTCCAGCAGGATAATTGGGAAAATAACCATTCTGAGATATTCCCAGAGCATTCTCTTCTTCTTAATAAGGCCTGTCCTCAAGAGAAATGATTTTGCCAGAGCCTAAACAACTGGAGTTTTACCAGAGCCTAACCAACATGGGGTGAGGGAAATACTCAATTCCAGTCCCTTCAGCCTTTCTGCTTCACCTAAGGGGGTAGAGGCACTGAGAGGTGCTCATGAAGGTCTCAGCCCAGGGGCATAAGCTTACTAAAAGAACATTGACCACAGTACTATGGGATCCTTCTTCTCCCCTACCACCATATAAGTAGGGTTCTTGGATGATAACCAAGGACTACAACAGAAAGAACAGCACATCTCAGACTTTATTTAAGAAGTCTCTGTTTGGGGGGTTTGGGGGGGGGTTGGGGCACCTTGGTGGCTCAGTCAGTTAAGTGTTTGACTCTTGATTTCAGCACAGGTCACAATCCTAGGGTCATGGGATTAAGCCTCTTGCTCTTGTCAGGCTCTGTGCTGACATCATGGAGCCTGCTTGAGATTCTCACTCTCCCTCTCTCTCTGCCCCTGCCTGGCTTGCTTTCTCTCTAAAAATAAATAAATATTTAAAAAAAAAGAAGTCTCTAGGGATACCCAAAGACAACAAGGGAGACAAAAACAAGGACATCAGAAGAACTTTTAGCCTCTGACCCTTATAGCTACAACAGGCAATCAACACAACCTTACTCCAAAATCTCATAGTAAAGGCCTATTCTACCTTAGTTCCTTTTATCCGATACATCATGTCTGGCTTTCAACAAAAAATTACAAGGCACACTAAAGACAAAACATAGGATTTAAAGAGGCTGAGCAAGCATCAAAACCAGACTCAGATATGGAAGATTTTGGAATTATCAGATGAGGAATTTAAAACCACTATGACTAATATGATAAAGGTTCTAATGGAATAGGTGGACACCATGCAAGTCCAGATTGGTAGTGAAGCAAAGTGATGGAAAGAAAGTGATTCTAAGGAAGAATCAAAAAGAAATGCTAGAAATCAAAAACACCATAAGAGAAATGAAGAATGCCTTTGATGGGCTCATTAATTGACTGAATATGGCCAAGAAAAGAATTAATGAGCTTGAAGAAATGTCAACAGAAACTTCAAAAACTAAGATGTAAAGGGAAAAGAAAATACTAAACAGTAGAGGAAGAAAAGTGGGCAATTGATACTACTCAATGTATTAGTTTGCTTGGACTGCATAGAAGAAACTCCACAGACTGGCTGGCTTAACCAGTATTTTCTCAGAGTTCTGGAGGCTGGAAGTCCAAGATCAAGGTGTTGGCAGGTTTGGCCTCTGGTGAGAACCTTCTTCCTGGCTTACAGACAGCCACTTTGTCACTGAGTCTTCACAAAGGCTTTTCTCTACGCATGTGTGCAGAGAGAGAGAGATCTCTGGTGTCTCTTCCTCTTCTTATAGGGACAACAGCCATATTGGATAGGGTCTCCACTCTTATGATCTCATTTAACCTTAATTACCCTTTTAAAGACTCTTCCTTAAAATATAGTCACATAGGAGGTTAAAGCTTTAACATATCAATTTTAGGGAGACATAATTCAGTCCCTAACACCCAGAGATCAGCATGTATAAGCCTGAAATAGAAAATGGGCTTATCTAGAGCTTGTGAGCACTTCTGCCACTCATCTGGAAGCCAGGAACTAGCCCTCTGGCTGTTGCTCCTGCAGAGCATGGAGGCCCAGAGCTCTATGAATCCACAGGTTGTGGTCACATATAGTTGCTGCCACCAGAACAGAGCAGGGGAAATGCTTTCTCTCATCCAGCCTCTAGTGCCTTTCACTGGCAGAACCATCCTGGGAAATATAGCTCACAGGCTCCCAGCCCTGGCAGTACAGATGGGAACATAGAATGACAAGTTTGGACCCATGCCCATGGACAAACAAACAGCACAGATGGCAGGATTGAAAAGTTTGAGAATTGGGAGGTAGGTATTCTTTGTCACCAAGAAAAAAGAAAGGCAATTAGAACATTTAGGAAAAAAACATAAAGTTGTCTACAAAAGGTATGGTTTAATCACACAACCAAGTGTGGCAAGATGCTGAGCAAGACAAATGTGGATCAGAAAAAGAATCCATCTGACCTTGATGCTCAAATCCTTCTCCTTTTGTGGCCTGGGAAAGCCATCGGGCCTATAGAGAAGGAAGCAACTTGTCTGCTAGGAATAGCACTTACAGAGTTATAAAAATGCAAATGCCATGTACTTGTTTTGACACACAGATAACACTTAACAAAGAACGGAAAGCTTAATTATGGTTGTCAAACAGATTATTCTAAATCTTTGATATTGTAAAAGGAAAACCCAGCTGATGGAGGAAAGAAGGAAGCCGGAGAGAAGAGATTCGGAACCCTCAGCACTGTCTACAGCGGATGGAAAAGCAGTACGTGTTCAACACTACATTTGTCAGTGTCAGTGTCACAAATATGCAAACTGAAAGTCATGATTCGGGAGAGGTGGGGTTGAGGTAAATGAATGAAATCCTCCTTTTTTAATAGTGCAGAGTCAGAGGAGTTTGAAGATGACAGGTGAAGATGTAAAGATAAAGCATATTACCAAGAGTTATGGTGGTGAATAAGTGAATCACTTCTAAGAACAGAAGGAAGGCCAAGAACTCCAGAACTATGGCATAGACAGCTTCGGTCCAGAGTCCCCTAGAGGGGGTTGGCTGCCCCACTGCCCCTGAACAATTTTGTGCTTCCTTTTGTTTTTATCCTTTGTCATTTGTTTTCAAAGGTATTTACACAAGTTTTGTTTCCTTGAGCTGTAAGAGGTTGCTGGGGAGTTTTCCGGGCCTGTTTGTCTTACTGTAACCACCACAAGGCTGTGTGGATCTTGACAAATTAGATGTTATTTGCTTTAGTTCTCAAATTTATACTTTTGGCCAAAGGTACATTTGCCTTCTTTTTCTTGCTTGTTCAGGGCAGGAAAGTGAGCCTGGATGACAGTTTCAGATGTCCTGGGAAGAACAAGCTGGCTGTTCCTCAGACTGGTGGCAGCTCTCTCCCGGGCTATGACTGGTGTGCAGCTGGGTGACCCTGGGCCTTCAGAAGCAGGAGAGCTGGGGTGCCCCCAGGAGCCCATGGCAGATCTCACGGCACCAGCAGGAAGTCCCAGCCAGTCATTGCCTTGCACTCACATCCCTGGTGTCCCACAGCTATGTGACCCTGGACAAATTTCCCTATCTTACTAATATCTACTTCCCAGTCTGGTGGGGCTCAATGGTGTCATGCCCTGCACAGGCACCTAGTAGGCAGCAACCCCCTCACTAGCCCTTGTTTAGGGGTTTCCTTAAGCCCTCAACCTCCACAAGGGCTGCCCTGTTTGTCAAGTGCCCCTGTTTTACCCTCTGCCAGGGAGCTGGCCGCTCGGCTCCTCCTCTCCGTGCCTCCAGGTCCTGCTTGCCAAGACTTGTGGGCACCTGCTTTGTCCTCCAACATCTGAGTTCCAGCCCATCCCCTGGCATTCCCAGTACATTGTGTGTCCCGGCCCTTACCCTGTACACACTTTTACTCTTGGCTTTTCTTGTCTAGCTTTGAGTCCTGACCTTGCTATGACTCCCGATACTGCCTTGATCTTTTCAGCCATGTGTCCACCCATTTTTGCTTGAAAGCAGTCCATTCAGTGACCCGCTGTAGCTATGCTGTAAACAAGGGGACAGACAAGACATCTAGGACGCGACAACCTTTGTTCTTAGCAAGAACTGCTGTGTACCAGAGATTGTTCGAGATATTTTGCACATGTTAACTCACTTACTCCTCATTACAACCGAATTTTATTTCCTTCCTGTAGATGGGGCTGTTGAGGCACAGGAGAGATTAAGTGACTTGCCCAAGGTCACACAGCCAGGACGGGGCAGAGAAGGGGTTTGAATTCAGGCTCGAGTCCAGGCTCCTAACTCCTACACCTTACTGCCTCTCCCTGAGAGCTTCTGGTGACATTGGCCTGGGATACAGATGAATTCCACTGCATTGCTCTCCTACTTATTTCCTGGGATATGGAGGAGAACACAGACAGCTCATCAGTGTCTTGCTAAGGCTTAGATATTAAATATTATTGTCTGCATTAGTTCCTCTCTCTCTTTTGTTAATGTTTATTTATTCTTGAGAGACAGAAAATGAGTGGAGGAGGGTCAGAGAAAGAGAGAGAGGGAGACACAGATGCAGAAACAGGCTCCAGGCTCAGAGCTCTCCGCACAGAGCCCGATGCGGGGCTTGAGCTCATGAACTGCAAAATCGTGACCTGAGTCAAAGTCAGACACTCAACTAACTGACCCCCCCAGGAGCCCCTCATCTGTGTTTCTGTGAGCTGCTGTAACAAAGTATCACAACCCGGGTGGCTTAAAACAACAGAAATTTGTTGTCTGATACTCCTGGAGGCTAGAAGTCCAAAACCAAGGTGTCTGCAGGGCCACGTTCGCTCGGAAGGTGCTGGGGAGAATCCCTCCTTCCTTATTCCAGCTTCCAGTGGCTCCAGCTTCCCTCCCTCCACTGTCTCTGGCCTTCCCTGAGTGTGCCTGTCTTCTCCTCTTCTTATAAGGACACCAGTCATGTTGGAAAACTGCTCCCTTCCCGCCCCAATTCAGTATGCCCTTATCTTGATCACGTCTCCAAAGATCCTATTTCCAAATAAGGTTATGTTCACAGGTACTAGAGGTTAGCACTTCAACATATCTTTCTCGGGAACACAACTCAACCCACAGTATGATGATCTTTGTATTGGGTTTTCTTCATGTGTTATAGCGAAATAGTATAATTTACTTATTGACATGAAGCAGTGCCACCTCTGACACATGAGCTATGTTCCTAGTTTTATTCACAACCTTGTCATTTTTGGAACAAGCTAACACAGTCCCACGGGGGCATCTCATCTGGGCAGAGGGCACACAGATTACGGAGCCATGACTCTCATGACTGGGAAGGATTTACTGGTTCTGCTGTCCAGCTGCACCATTGGAACGAAGAAGAGGTCAAGATCTCAGGTGACCTGCTCAAGGATGCACAGCAGTCCTGGACGTTAGGTTCCTGTGCTCTTCACTGAGTGGGCCACACTGGCTCCTGGAGGCACTGAGGCAGTGCACAGAGGCTCTCAGATGTGCCAACAGAGCCTAATCATGTCCCTTGCACCCCCAAAGATCTGCAGAGAATGGCTCTGACAGCGGTCAGATCCTCCCTTTAGGTCAAGTGACCGTGTTTGGCCAATAAGAAATAGGGGGACATTTGCTTTTCCTTCCCTGATAAAAGCTGAGGAGAATTCAGTGATATGATGAGGGGACAGAGGAGGAGGATGGAGGAGAGGCCCTCAGGGACCTTGCTGGGCACTGAACACACCTGAGAACCACCGGTCTCACGAGTTCTTGAGTTTTTGTTTCTGTTTTTTGTTTGTGAAGTAACACAATGTCTTTGTTGCCCAAACTAGTGTTAATTGTGGATCCTCTGATAGCTGAAGTCCCAGGTAGGCCCGGGAGCTTCACCTTGACCAGACCTCTTCCTTGAACACTGTCTGCAGTTCGGCTAGCCCCGTGGTCACTCAGGCTTTCTGGTCCCTGCTTGGGCCATTCTCCTGCAGGTCAACCCAGCCGGCTATCAGGCTTGCTCCCAGTTCAGGAAAGATGGGAGGTGCTTTATGAATTCATTCATTCATTCATTCATTCATGTACTGCTTCACTCAAGAAACATGTGTTGAATAGTTAGAGTAATACACGTGAAGAAGCCCTTGCTGTGGGCTTCATGCCTGCCCATTACACACACCCCACCCTGCACTGGGGTCGCCCATTGTCTTCCCAATTTGGTTCTGAGCTTCTGGAGGACAGGACTGCAGCTTGCCCCAGAAGTTGTTCATGGTCTGAGGTCAGCAGGGCAATGAGCCATAGTCAGAGCTCACAGGGGTGGTGATGGTGGCGTCCAAGAAAGACATTCACAATTGCTGTCCAGTTGCTTAATAAGCCAGGTGGCCAGTGGCAGACAGAGACATGAAACTCTGAGGCTGCCACCTCTACCTGGTGTCCCCTCAGCCTGACAGGCACATCTGGCCAAGACTTATTTTCCCTCAGGGACTTGTGCTGTGGAGCTCTGCCTCTCCCACACGTCTCCATGCGGGCAGTGTTTCCCCATCCTCTCTCACTCCTCTCCTCCCACCACAAAGCCTTCACCTATCCTGGGGGAATGCTGAGAGAGGTCACTGGGGATGTCGCTGCTACATGTGTGTGGGCTTTGTGTCCTCAATTCCAATACATACACATAAAGTTGCACTTAATTTACTTAATCTAATTTCCGGAACTCCAATTTCCTGTCCAGGAATATATGCCCAGAGAGTGGTCGTCCCTGGAGCCAGGGCAGGTGGTGACTCTAAGCGGACATGAGAAGATGCTAGTCTTCTTGGGAGCGGCTAATATTCTGCGTCTCAGTCTGTGTGCTGTTTATGGGGTTGGATTCAGTTTGTGAACATTCATCAGACTGTGTGCGTATGATGTGTACACTTTTCTGGATATATGTAACATATCAATAAAAAGTGTTTTGTTTTTGGTTTAAATAAAGAGAGCAGCCAGGTTTGCATTTCACTTAGGTGAACAATGAGAACACAAATGAGGGATTTTTTTAAGGTCCTGCGTCCTGGGTGCCTATGTTTCTGCCTGGGCTGGGTTCCTGGCGTGGTGGCTAGAGGGAACCAGTGGGGATCCAGATGTCTTTGGCATTGTCCTTGCCTTTCTTCCTGGTGCTACCTTCAGAGACTGTCGCTGGATCTGCATTCTGCCTGTTTACTGCCCTGGAATTTCCGTTTTGATGACTTTGTGAGGTGGTTGCTACAGGGCCCGGGGCTGCTGGGTGTGGGTTTCATCAAGCACAGTAATGTTAATATCCATCCACAGCTCTGCAACATTTATATGAAGAGAATTAAAACTAAAGTATCTGCCATGATAAACGTCCATACCCTTGGCTCCTACCAGACCTTCTGGTAGAACTGGAGCCTGGATCAGTTCCAAAAAGGATAAACTTAATATTAATGATAATAGTACTTTGCACTTGGTCTAGTAAAAATATTTTGAATACAGCGGAGGCAAGGATATGAATGTTTGCTTGGCCCTATTTATCAGGAAGTGCTTCTGCTTGTTTATTATGTTAGGGCTTTGTATACAGAAACTATTTTTCCTCCCTCAACACCACGGTCCATATTTCTTGCTGCTTGCTACATCCAAAGTTTAACAGGAAGTTGCTGTTCATATTTAAATGGTATGTTTTTGAAACGTATCTGTAAATAGCTGAAGACAGAGCAGCTGAAGGTGTGGGGTTGTTTAATATTCTCCCTGACAGATATTTTTGCACTTGAAATTATATCTCAGTAGTTGTGAAACAGGAAATTTAAAAGCACAAAGTTCAGGAGATTGTGGCATTTTAATGCATATCCATCTTTAAAGCTGTGGAGGTTCAGAGATACTCAGAAAATAAAGATTTTCTTTTATTTGGAGGGTGATTTGAGGAATTACTCTTACTTAGATCCAAACATATTATATGAGAGCGGGTGGTAACCTGGGAGAAGCAAAGCCAGTATCTATATTCTCTCCTAGTTGATGGGCAGAGGAGGAGAAGACTTTTTATATTCAGCCTGGTAGCTATTTTTTCTCCAGTAATTATTAAGAGTTTTCTTGCAGATCTTTTATTTCCTCTGGGAGCCATCCCCCTGTGGTGTAATACCTCACCTGTGGGGACTCTGGCGTCAGTGCGACCACAGCACCGGGATGATGGGTTGGACCTGCATACACCTCAGCAAAAGGTCCCTTAGATAGATATTGAAGCACCCCACCTCCAGCACAGGGCCTCGGATAATGTATTATTGTGGGATGGAGTCACCCAAGCACCAATTTACTCAGGCTCCAGTTTAGTTTGATTCCAAGATGCAGCTTCAGTTTTCTTATGGGGTCTACACTGCAATAATTCAGTATTCTTCAAACCTTGAGAGTTACATATCTTGCTACAGCAAGTCTGTCTTTGGATCCACCCCAGATGACTATGCTTCCCCCGCCCCCAATAAGTCGGTAGACATAAAGCCTGTGCATCACAGACACACTGCACTGGTTGGCTCAAGAGCTTGGAAGGTTCAATGACTCCAACTTAGACATTTTCCTGAGATAAGGAAAAAGCAATTATGTGTTTATTCTGTGGAAGCTTAAGGGCTCATAAAACCAGGGGAAAACAGACTTCTGATTAAGATGGTGGATTTTACACATGAATTTTTCTTTTTTCTTCCAAATCCCAATAAAGAGGTCCAAAATTAAATAATCTCCCAAAACAGGAAGGGGGGTTGAAGAAGGGGTAATAGGTAAACAAGATATTAAAATGGATACAGGGCATAGATAACCAATGGGGCAGAGCCAAGCATGGATGCTCAGAGAACATGGTGGTGGGCTCACACAGTGGCCAATGCTCCTGACAGAACAGGGAGAGGCTGTGGGATCACAGCTGAAAAGTGGGGGGGAAAAAAAAGAAATAAAACAGAAGATTTAATTAAAGGTATGTTAACAAAACAGTGGTCAGTCAGTCCCTTCCCCAAACCCTTCCCCACTCCACAGGGAGGGACTGACAATCAGATTTTTATCTCTTAGGCAAACTGACAAACTGACAAAGCAGTAGGCTCTTCCTAAAGACATTTGACCAAGGAGATCCAAGGTGCTTAGTGTAGGTATTTGTGCCCTCCTATTCTAATATCCAGAGATGGTGCCAAGTAGTACCAAAATGCTATTTGTGAACCCTAAAACAATGTCTACAGATGCACAGGTCTATCCCTACACATGTTGCCTCAATTCAAGCCTGTCATTAACTCAAGGGTAAGGACTACTGAAGAAACACAACATGCCAGCTACTGTAAATATGGTCTTTCATCTTAAAATATCAACAGAAGACCAAGGACAATGAGACCCATGAGGAAGGTGGCCATCTGAAAGAAAAAGATCAAGAATATTGAACAGAAAGAGCTAATCCCATAGAAAAAGAGAGAGAACCCAGGAAACAAAGAGAACTTGACAAGTCTAGTAAGTATCCTCAGAGAAATTTGGGGGTGATTTTGCATCCACAAAATCAGAAGCTCGGAGACAGCTGAATGAGTGGTAACTGTTAACAGACCCAAGAAAGGTGAAGCCTACATTAATCTCTAGGAAAATCCAGAAACTGAAGAGGACTCAGGACTTGTAAGCATCAGCTAACTCTCAATGAACGGACTGAGAGATGCTCAAATGAGGAAGATTGATTGAAAATCTATGTAAAACGTAGGGAGACTTCCCAGGATCCCCTCCCTCATCCTGTGCATTCAAGTCACCATCACCCTCTCTTCCCAGCAGATCAGCGCTTTCTTCTCTGAGAAGCTGAACCATGGAGACTGTAGACTTGGGAACATCAGGCACCAAGAAGCTAGGGTACCAAAACTAAAATGAGGAGGTTTGGACAGAGTCTACATACTGAAGACTGAGATCTCTCAGTTTCCTTACTTCCCAGTGCTCCAGAAACATTGACAACCATGATACAACAAATGCAGGAGAACAGAGACTTTTCCACCACTCTGGGGACTCTGAGCAGAAAAAAGACAAGATCTCCAGATATTAGTAGTTGGGCTTCCTCTATAAAGTAGCTCAACCAGGTCACCCATTTTGAATCCCAGTATTTGACAAGCTCTGTCAATCAGATGCTTAGAACCTCCTTCAAATGTGCAAAATATTATTGTAAGCAAGCAATGATCACTCAACATGTGAGGAAAAGCTGTAACAGGAAAGAAGACAAGCAGAAGTAGAAAGAAGAAGGAAACCCAGAAGAGAAACAAGGCAATGAGAAGAGAAAGCTTAAAAATAATAATTGACATCTCAAAAATAAATTAATCCATCAAACAAGAATACCACGTCTATTTTAGTTGATGATAATGTAACAGGAACACAATTTGTCCACTCTCTTAAAACAACTAAAAATCTGAAAAAATAGATTAAACTGACCTTCATACATTAGATATTAGGCAACATTGGTGGTGATAACTGAGAGAGGGGAAACAAAAGAAGTGAGTCCTAAGTTTGGCCCCAGAGTACTGCCTGAAAAGAGTTTCCAGGTCTCAGCACAGGGAAGAGGAACTTAGGTTGGGCCTATGGCCTAACTGAGTTGAAGAGACCGAGCTAGAAGCCTTGCAAGGTCAAAGCAGCTGGAGTTCACTGGGAAAATACTGAAGAAGAGAGAGCTGCAGGAGATAGAGAGCTCTGGAGATCTTCACAGACTCCCAGGAGTCTTCAGCTGAGTACTGATAAGCGTTATGCATATGAAGTGACATGAGGCTAGGGAAGGACTACTGCAAAAGAGCAGAGAGGACAACTCTGAAACTTGCGCAGAGCTAGAAACAGTTCATATTGCCACCAGCCAGAGTAGAAAACCTCATGATTCATAGGGGATTAGGTAGAGTACTCAAAAGGTATTGCTTTAGTAGGGGGCAAAGGTTGCTCTGGTGCAGCCTAGCAAGGTTTAAAGCAAACCTCAAAAATATAAAAATGTTTCCAAGTAACTTAAGCATCTAAGAATAAAGTTTAAGAATGTTAATACAAATAGGGGTGCCTGGGTGGCTCAGTCAGTTAAGCATCCAACTTTGGCTCAGGTCATGATTTCTCTGTCTGTGGGTTCAAGCCCTGCATCAGTCTCTGGTTGACAGCTCAGAGCCCAGACCTGCTTTGGATTCTGTGTCTTCCTCACTCTCTGACCCTCCCCCACTCTTTCTCTCTCTCTCCTTCTATCTCTCAAAAATAAATATTATAAATAAATGAATAAATATATAAATAAAAAGAACATTAATATGAATAGAAAAACATCCATTACACAATAAGGTAAAATTTACAATGTCTGGAATCATCTAAAAATTTACCAAACATATTAGAAAATATAGCCCTTAATGAAAAGAATAATCGGTATAAAGAAACCCAGAAATGACTATGATGACAGAGATAGACAATAGTTATTATAGCCATATTTCATACATTCAGAGGTAGAAGAAAGATGTAATCTGCTAAGTAGAGAAATCAGAGACAGAAAAGAGAACCAGTCAAAATTCAAAAGATGAAAAATGCAGTATATTAGACACTGAAAAAGAAGAGTGTCTTGACGACTCAGCAGGTTGAATGTTCCACTTCAACTCAGGTCATGATGTCACGGCTCATGAGTTTGAGCCCTACATCGGGTTTGCTGCCCCCAATGCAGAACCTGCTTCAGATCCTCTGTTATCCTCTCTCTCTGTCTCTCCCCTAATCATGCTCTCTCTCTCTCAAAAATAAAAAATAAAAGGAAATTTTAAAAAAGAAAAGAAAAAGAGTTTGAGAGCATACAAAAAAGATTATCGAAGTAAAATATAGAGGAAAAAAATAGATAGAAAAACAAAACAAAACAAAAAACCCTGAATATAGCATCAGTGAACTCCAGGACAACATGAGCCTGTGATATACATAATTCAGATGTGACAAGGAAATGATAGCAGGGTGGAGTGGGGTAAGAGACAGAAAAAGTATTTGAAGAAATAATGACCCTAATTTCTTCAAATTTGATGGAAATTATAAATCCACAGATTGAAGAAGTCAGTAAGCCCCAAGAAATGTGAAAACTACACAAAGGCACATCATAATCAAAATGCTTAAAATCAGAGATAAAGAGAAAAATCTTCAGAGCATCCAGAAAAAAATACATTACATTTAGATGCAAGTGTCAGCAACTTCTTGTTGGAAACAGAGCAAGCGAGAAACAGTGAAATAACATATTTAAGTACTGAAAGAAATAAAAATTGTCCAACTAGAATTCTATTCATAGTGAAAATATACTACAAAGACAAAAGCAAAATGAGGACTTTTTGGACATGATAAAGCAGAAAGAATTTATCAACAACAGACACACTCTAAGAATCATAAGAGAAGTCATGGATATAGAAAGAGAGTGGTCCTAGATTCTAGGTCCCGAATGATCCCAAATCTGCACGAAGGAATAAAAAGCACCATAAATGATATATATATATATATATGAATAAATATAAGACATATTCTTGTTTTAAAAGTATTCCTTAATTTTTAAATATGAAAATCATAACCATAGGGAGTAAAATTTATAACATCTGTAAAATGTAGGAACAACAGCACAAAGTTCAGGAAAGAGAGAATGGTATTATACTCTTGTAAAGTTCTTATACTATACATAAATGGTATAATATGTCTTTAAGTTAAACTGTGATAAGTTAAAGATGTATATTATAAATCCTTAAGCCAGCACTAAAATAAGAAAACTAAAAGTCGTAGCTAATAAGCTAACAAAGGAGATAAATTAAATAATAAAAATAATCCAAAAGGCAAAAGAAGAAAAAAGGAACAGAGGAAAGATGGAATAAATAGAAGACAAATATCAAGGTGATATATTGAAACCCAAACATACCAATATTCACACTTAATGTAAATGGTATAAACAACCCAATCAAAAGGCAGAGACAGTCAAAATGGATGAAAAAAATCAAGATTCAACTACCTGCTTCCTATAAGAAACACATTACACTACAGATATAAGCAAGTTAAATATAAAAGTTAAAAGAAGGCATAAAAGATGAAAAAACAGACTTGAAAATACATTATTCTCATGCCAGGACAAAGAAATTAAGAGTGGCTATCAGATAAATTTCAGAGCACAGAATATTATCAGAGATAAAGAGGGTAATTTCATAAAAATAAAGGAGGTAATTTACCAAGAACATACAAAACAAACATAAACATCAATGCACATCATAACAGAGCTTCAAAATACATAAAGCAAAAGTGAATATAAATATAAGGAGAAATGGCCAAATCCAAATTATAATTAGAGATTTCAGCATCTTACTCTCAATAATTTGAAGAACAAGTAGATGGAAAATTAGTAAAAATATAGAAGACTTGCACAAGACATTCAACCAATATTATTGATATTTATAGAAGATTCCACCTAACAAAAGAATACATATTATTTTGTAGTGAAAAATTTTGCTAATATAGGCTATATCATTGTTAAGAGAAAAAAAATCTCTAGATTTAAGTCAAAGTATGTTCTCTGACCACAATGGAATTAAATGAAAAGTTAGTAATCTGAAGATAGCTGGAACATCCCCCAAATATTTAGAAAATAAATACTGCATTTAAAAATAACCCATGACGGGGCACCTGGGTGGCTCAGTCAGTTGAGCATCCGGCTTCAGCTCAGGTCATGATCTCATGGTTCATGGGTTCCTGCCCTGCATCAGGCTCTGTTCTGATAGCTAGCTCAGAGCCTGGAGATAGTCTTCAGATTCTGTGTCTCCCTCTCTCTCTGACCCTCCCCTGCTCATGCTGTCTCTCTGTCTCTCTCTCAAAAATAAATAAAAACATTAAAAAATAAAATTAAAATAACCCGTGGCTCAAAAAAGAAATCAAAAGAGAACTGAACCAAAATGAATGCAACCCATCAAAATTTGTGAGATATAGTGAAAGCAGTATGCAGAGAGAAATTTGTAGTACCAAATACTCATATTTTAAAAAAAGATAAGTCTTAGGACACCTGGGTGGCTCAGTCAATTAAGTGTCTGTTGATTTTGGCTCAGGTCATGATCTCACAGTTTGTGGGTTCAAGCCTTGCATCAGGCTCTATGCTGACAGTGCAGAGCCTGCTTGGGACTCTGGCTCCCTCTCTCTGCCCCTCTTCTGCTTAAAATAAATAAATAAACATTTAAAGAAAAGGAAAAGTCTTGAGTAAATTACTTCAGTTTATATCATAAGAAATAAGAGAAAGAAGAAAATGTTAAACTCAAAGCAGAAGAAACAAAACAATAAGGTAAGAGTTTAATTAAATGAGATACAGAATAGAAAAAAAACAATAAAAGCAAAAGTTTGTTTTTTGATACAGTCAACGAACTTGATAAGCTTCTTGCCAGAAGAATCAGGGGAAAAAAAGAAATAAGATACAAATTGCCAATATCAGGAATGGGAGAGGGGACATCACTACAGGTTTTATAAATATTAAAAGAAAATTAGAAAATGCTATCAACAACTATATGTGAGTCAATTCAAAAATTTAAATAAAAAGAGATAAATTATTTGAAAGACATCAAAACTCTCTCAAAGAGGAATACATAGCTATAGCAAGGAATAAAATTCTGATAAGAGCTGCAATGTGGATAAATCTTGAAATTCTTATGCTAAGTGAATTAACCAAATACAAAATGACAAATATTGTATAACTCCACTAGGATGAGGTGCCTAGTTTAGGCAAATTCATACGGAGAAACAGAGATTACCAGGGACTGACAGGGGGCAGGAGAAAGGAGATTTACTGTTTAATAGATGCAGAGTTTCTATTTGGAATGATAAAAATGATAGATGCATAGATAGACATAGATTGTGATGATGGTTAGAGAACATTGTGAATGTGCTTAAAGCCATTCAATTATATACTTAAACGTTTAAAATGGTAAATTGTATGTTATGAATATTTTATCATAATAAAAATTTTTAAAAAGAAATAATCCGAATCTGAAACAGATCATATGAATCATATATACATAATCTGAATGTGAATAGATCTATTAAAGAAATTTAATTTGTAAGTAAAAACCTTCCCCAAAAGGCCCAGATGACTTACTGGTATAGTATGCCATACATTTAAGGAAGAAATAATACTAACTCTACACAAACTCTTCTAGAAAATTGAAGAAGAGGAAATATTCTCCAAATCTTTCTATGAGACCAGCATCACCTTGATACCAAAACCAAAGATGTTGCAAGAATATAAAACTACAGACAACTACCCTTTATGAAAATTAACGCAAAAATACTTAACAAAATTTAGCAAAATGAATCTAACAAAAAATTAAAATAATGCATCATTGCCAAATAGGGATAATACCTGGAATACAACGTTTAACATTTGAAAATCAGTGAGTATAATTTGTCATATTAGCAAACTAACAAAGAGAAATCACATGACCATCTCAACTGATGCAATAAAAAAAAGTATTAAAATTAACAGTCATTCCTGATAAAAACTCTCAACAAACTAGAAAGAGAAGAGAATTTCTTCAATCTCATAAAGGGCGTCTATGAAAAATCTATAGCTAAGATCAAACTTAACAGTGAAAGCTGAATACTTAAAACAACGAGATACTACCACACACCTAGTGGCATCCAAATTTAAGGCATTGACAACATCAAATGCTGGCAAGGATGCGAGGCAATAAGAACTCTTATTCATTCCTGGTGGAAAAGCAAAACGGTACAGCCACTTTGGAAAACAGTTTGGCAGTTTCTTACAAAACTAAATATGCACTTACCATACAATCTAGCAATTACACTCCTTGGTAATTATTTACCAAAATGAGTTGAAAAATTATGTCCACACAAAACTTGCACATGGATCTATAACGGCTTTACTTATCATTCAAAACTTGGGAGCAATCAATGTGTCCTTCGGTAGGTGAGTGGATAAATAAACTATGGTATATTCAGACAATGATATATTATTAAACACTAAAAGATATGAGCTATCCACACTGCTAGGGATTTACCCAAGGGATACAGAAGTACTGATGCATAGGGGCACATGTACTCCAATGTTCATAGCAGCACTGTCAACAATAGCCAAATCATGGAGAGTACCTAAATGTCCATCACCTGACGAATGGATCAAGAAGATGTGGTATATATATACAATAGAATACTACATGGCAATGAGAAAGAATGAAATCTAGCCATTCGTAGGAAAGTGAATGGAACTTGAGGGTGTCATGCTAAGCGAAATAAGTCAGGCAGAGAAGGACAGATACCATATGTTTGCACTCATAGGTCTAACAGGAGAACAGGAGAAACCTAATGGAGGACCAAGGGGAGGGGAAGAGGGAAAGAGAGTTGGGGAGAGAGAGGGTCGCAAAACTTGAGAGACTATTGAATACTGAAAATGAACTGAGGGCTGAAGTGGGTAGGGGGGGGGATTACTAAATGAAAAGAAGCCAATCTGAAGAGGATATTTACCATATAATTCCAACTATATGACTTTCTGGAAAAGACAAAACAATGGGACAGTAAAAAGGCAGTAACAAATGTGCCACTCTTGTGCAGGATGTGTGGACAAGGCTGTGGATGTGTGGGTACAGGAGGTATAGGTGAACTATGTACTTTTTACTCATATTTACTGTGGACCTAACACTGCCCTGAAAACTAAAGTCTTTAAAAAAAAAAAAAAAAAAGGAAACCAGGCACAGTGTTATATTTCAGTATGTTGTGTTTGTTAGACGACTTCACCTCACTCTCACAAAGTTTCTTTTATTATTATTACTTTGTGCTTCTAATAAAATAATCTTTTAAATTAAAAGAAACTGAATGGGGGCACCTGGGTGCCCAGTTGGTTAGATGTCTGACTTCCACTCAGGTCATGATCCCACAGTTTGTGGGTTCAAGCCCTGCATTGGGCTCTGTGCTGACAGCTCAGAGCCTGGAGCATGCTTCGGATTCTGTGTCTCCCTCTCTCTCTCTGCCTCTCCCCCACTCACACTCTTTGTCTCTCTCTCAAAAATAAATAAACATTTTTAAAAAACTGAATGCTTTCCCTCTAAGGCTAGGAACAATTCAGGATCTCTGCTTTTACTACTTCAGCTCAACCTTGTCCTAGAAGTTTTAGCCCATTTAATAAGGCAAGTAAAAGATAAAAGGCATCCAGATTTGCGGGGGGTTATCTTCTTTTACAGACATGATCATCTATGTAGAAAATCTTCACGAGTCTACCAAAAAAAAAAAAACTACTAGAGTTAAGAAGTAATTATACAAAATTGTAGGATGTAAGATCAACATGCAAAAAAGTTAAATATGGGTGTGCCAGGGTAGCTGAGATGGTTAAGTGCCTGACTCTTGGTTTTGGCTGAGGTCACGATCTCATGGTTTGTGAGACTGAGCCCTGTGTCAAGCTCTGTACTGATAGCATGAAGGCTTCTTGGGATTCTCTCCTCCCGCCCCTCTCTCTCTGCCTTTCATCTGCTCATGTATGTGCACACATGCGTATGTGCTCCCTCTCAATAAATAAACATTAAAAAATTACATGTTTCCATATTCATAATGATGAATCATTAGAAATTGAAATTCCAAAAACAATACCATTTACAATAACATTGAGGATATAAACCAGTTAGGAATAAGTTTGAGAAAAGCTGGGAAAGATATTTACACTGAAGACAAGAAAACGATGCTGAGAGAAATTAAGGAAGACCGAAGCAAATGGAGAGATATGTCTTATCGGTGGATCAGAAGAGTCAATATTATTAAGATGAAAATCTCTCCAAATTGATATCTAAGTCTAACACAATCACAATAAAAGATCCCGAAAGATTGTTTTGTAGGTGTTGATGAGCTATTTCTAAAATGTATATAGAAACGCAGAGGACCCACAATAGTCAAAACAACTTTGAAGAGAAGAACAAAGGGCTTTCGCTATCTGATTTTAAGACTCAGGATAGGGCTACAATGATCAAGCGTGTGGTGTTGGTGTAAAGACAGACAAGCAGATCCATGAAAGAGAGTACAGAGTCCATACATAGACTGAAACGGATATGGGCAACTGATTTTTGAAAAGGATGCCAAGACAATTCAAGGGGAAAGGGTATCTTTTCAACAAGTGGCACTGGAACAATTTAAATACACAAAGGCACAAAAAAATGAACCTTGATTAGTGGTTCACATTGGATTCTAGACCTAAAGTGAAAACCTAAAACTACAAAGCTAGATGAAGAAAACAGGAGAAAATTTTTGTGAGCTTGAGTCAGGTAAAGATCTCTCAGATAAGGCATCAAAAACAAGGTCCATGTAACAAAAAACTGATCAGTTTAATTGCATTCAAGTTAAAAGTGTCTTTTCTTTGAAAGGTGCTGTGAAGAGAATAAATTAGACAAGGCACAGACTTAGGGAAAATATTGGAAGTCTGCATCTGATAAAGACTTGTATCCAGAATCTATAAAGCAGTCTCAAAATGTGATAATAATGAAACAAACAATCCATACTTTTTAAACGGGCAAAATCTTAAGAAAACATTTCACACACACACACACACACACACACGCACACGCATGCACAAGAGAAATACACAGAAAGATAGGAAATAAGCACATAAAAAGATGTTCAGTAGGGAAATAGATGTTAAAATCTTTATTAGATACCACTACACATGTTTTAGAATGGTTAAAATGACACAGTCTGATGACTCAAAATGTTGGTGAGGACGGGACCAACTAGAATTCTGAGAAGCTTCTTTTGGGAATGTAAAATGATACAACCACTTTGGAACATTGTTTGGCATTATTTTGACAGGGCTCCAAATGATCCCCACCTTCTAGCAGTCTGGCTTTGTGTAATTCCCTCTTTTAAACAATATAATGTAACAGCATTGAAGGGATGTCACTTCCATGACTAGGTTACAAAAGATTGTGGTTTCCATCTTGTTAAAAGACCCTCTCCTTTGCTGGCTTTGATAAAGCTAGTCATTGTATCTAAGAGGTCGTGTGGGAAGGAACTGGGGAAGATCTTCAGCCAACAAAGAACTGAGACCCTCAGTACAACAGTTCTCAAGAAACTGAATCCTTCCAACAACCATATTAGTGAATTTAAAAGCTGATCCTTTCTCAATGACTCTTCAGATGAAACGTCATGGCTGGCCAGCACCTTGATTGGACTCAGCTAAACTACGCATGAATTCCTGAACCACAAACATTCTGAGACACTAAATTATGTTGTTTTGTGCCAGAAAGATTTGGGGTAATTGGTTACACAGCAATAGATTATGAATACTGGCAGTTTCTGAAAAAGTTAAACCCACACTTACCATATGGTATAGCCATTCTCCTCCTAGGTGTCTACCTAAGAAAAATGAAAGCATATGCCCACATAAAGTCTAGTACACGAATATTCGTAGCAGCTTTACTCGTAATAATAGCCTCAAACTGGAAATAACCCCAATGTCTATGTACAGGTGAATGGATAAGCAAGGTGTGGTATAAGCAATATACAATGGGGTACATCCAGCAATTAAAAAAAATGAACTTTGGATACAGGATGTGAGTGAATCTCGACTTTTCTCTTCTGTTGAAGAGTTCGAGGGTGATTTGTGACAGGCACATTAAAAAACTAAACAAAAGCAGCCACTCTGGAAAACAGTATGGAGTTTCCTCAAAAAGTTAAAAATAGAACTACCTTACGACCCAGCAATTGCGCTACTAGGTCTTTATCCAAGGGTCACGGGGGTGTTGTTTCAAAGGGGCACATGCACCCAAATGTTTATAGCAGTGCTATTGACCATAGCCAAACTACGGAAAGAGCCTAAATGTCCATCAACAGATGAATAAAGGAGATGTGGTGTGTGTGTGTGTGTGTGTGTGTGTGTGTGTGTGTGTGTGTATAATGGAATATCACTCAGCAATCAAAAAGAATGAAATCTTGCCATTTACAACAACATGGACAGACTGGAGGGTATTATGTTAAGCAAAATTAGTCAGTCAGAGAAAGACAAATACCACATGATTTCATTCATATGTGGAATTTAAGATACAAAACAGATAAACATTAAGAAGGGAAGCAAAAATAATATAAAAACAGGGAGGGGGACAAAACATAAGAGACTCTTAAATACAGAGAACAAACTGAGGGCTGCTGGAGGGGTTGAGGGTGGGGTGGTGAGTTAGAGGGATGAGCACTGGGTGTTATACTTGGGGGTGAATCACTGGAATCTACTCCTGAAATCATTACTGCTCTATATGCAAACTAATTTGGACATAAATTAAAACATAAACAAATAGGAGTGCCCGGGTGGCTCAGTCAGTTAAGCATCTGACGTCAGCCCAGGTCATGATCTCATGGTTCAGGAGTTTGAGCCTTGCATCAGGCTCTGTGCTGAAAGCTCAGAGCCTGGAGCCTGCTTCAGGTTCTGTGTCTCCCTTTCTCTCTGCCCCTCCTCCACTCACGCTCTGTTTCTCTCTCCTGTCTCTCTCTCTCTCAAAAATAAATTTTAAAAGGACACAAATAAATCTTAAAAATAAATAAACAAAAAACTGCAGTGCCACAGGGCGTCAGCCTCAAGTAATATTTATGTAGTCAAAACAGTATAAATTCTAAATATTTTAATTTGTCTAAAAATTATAATATCATTCTATTAGAAGAATAGGAAGGAAAAAATATACTAAAGGGTATGGAAGTGGACAAAGAGAGCTGGCCTTTATTGTCCCTTGTCTGAAGTAAATGTACTATATTTAAAACAAAAAAATTAATAAATGGCAATTTAAGTAAGCTATTTAGAAATATGGATGCAAATACCAAAAGCTAAAAGCATTGAAAATAGTGGTTTCTAGGGAGGAGGAAAGAAACTGCTAGCTTCATTGTAAGACTTGTAGAATTATTTAAATTTTTTAATCATGGAAATGTACGGCTTTTATTAAAATTGAAAGAAAAAAGACATGCTAGAAGAAAGTTTCCCAGAACTGAAGAAAGGTAGTTATTTCCAGACGAAAAGACCCTCCAGGTTCCAAGTAGATGAAGAATAAAAGAGCCATGCCTTGCTTCAGACTCACGATACTTCAGAACATCAAACATAAAAAGAAATTCCTAAAGCTTCCAAAGGAAAAAAAATGTCACCCTCCAAAGAGTAAAAATAATACTGGTCTCCGATATCTTACCCAGAACTGTGGATAGTAGAATAAAAAATCCTGGGAACTAGAATTACAAACCCAATATTCTATACCCAGAATATTGTTATGCATGTGAGCAACCGAGTTTTCATTGATAAGTACTTAGAAAATTTGTGTTCAAAGCACCTTTCTATTTCTGCAGGATATAGTCCAGCAAAAGTCTTGACGAAAGTATGATTAAGAGGTTTACAAATCCTGAAGATTGAGTAAAGGCATATTTCGTTTCTTAACAAACAAAAAGTAAGGCAAATAAAAATCCACTGCCACAAAATGAAAAGTTATGTCAGAAACTCATGTCTGTCTAAATATGAAGGAAACAAAAATGTGACATGATTTTAACAACTGACCCTTCATGTGACTTGTAGTGAATGACACTGGGTCCACAGAGAAGGGAATAAAATCCTGGCACACTGGTTGACTTTGAAGGAACAATATTTACAAAGTCATAATAACATAAACAGTGTTTATTGTTTTTTTTAAGAACCATCCTGTGAACAAAACATGAAAAGTTAATTATGCTCATAAAATAGTACATAAAATGATCAACTGTAGAAAAATAAAAGTTGAAATGGTATTGTTGAAAGAAATTAACAGACTGTCTGAAATAATAGAACAAGAAATGAGATTTAGGTGTGAGATTGAAACTTACAAAGGTAACCAACAGAAAAAAGAAAAATAATAACTGTTAAAGTTTAGAGAGGATGTAGCGTAAGTCCTCATGTTTCTTGGCAAAGAGTCAGTAGCTAGCGCTTAAGTTGAATATCAAGATAGAGATATAAGTATGCCATGGAGAATTAGGATGCTAACTATCAGAAAAGCCAAATGTAGAAATGGCACATGGTGGTGGCTTCTGGGACTAGGGGTGACGAAAGCGAATGGAGTGGGGGGTTTTTGTTTTTCATCTGGCATTCTCTACTACCATGCATATTCAGCAACACATTTTAAAATGCTTTAAATTAATAAAATAAACATTGAATTATAGATACA
The DNA here is from genome assembly GCA_004023785.1 of Mungos mungo. Taxonomy (NCBI): domain Eukaryota; kingdom Metazoa; phylum Chordata; class Mammalia; order Carnivora; family Herpestidae; genus Mungos; species Mungos mungo. Next base: position 92,590 of record PISW01006792.1, read on the forward strand.
TCCACATTCTGAAAACTCGATATAAAAATGTGAGGATGTCATGCTGAGCGAAGTAAGCCAGGCAGAGAAGGACAGAAACCATATGTTTGCACTCATAGGTCTAGCAGGAAAACAGGAGAGACCTAATGGAGGACCAGGGGAAGCAGAGGAAGGAGGGAGAGTTGGGGAGAGAGGGATGCAAAACTTGAGAGACTATTGAATGCTGAAAATGAACTGAGAGTTGAAGGGGAAGGGGGAGGGGGGAAAAGAGGGGGTGGTGATGGTGGAGGGCACTTAAGGGGAAGAGCACTGGGTGTTGTATGGAAAACAATTTGACAATAAAATATTTTAAAAAATGTGTTGATAGTGAGGCACAATTTCTTAGACCATCAGGACAGGAGTAGTATATTTGGTATCTGTCATCTACTTGTCATCAGGCTCCAGGATGGTGGCCTTGCTGTAGGTAGAAGAAGAATCTCTTCATCGTTAGTATTTCCTACCCCCAAAATTAAGGGTAAGCTTACAGCGGGCATGCGATACTATCCTGATGTCTGGGCGTGTGCACATTCGTGTATGTACCAAGGGGGTTACAGTAAAAGCAAAGTGTCTGAGTTGCAAATCAAAATTGCTAAGTTGTTTTCCAATATACAATGTGATTCAAAAGACCTCAAAAAAAAAGTCTCTGTGCAAGTGGAAGTCCATGATTATAACCATTTGTGATACAGCCAACCGCCAGCTGAGACTCTCCACTCTGGTAGATTTTTACACTGGCCTCTGGTTATAATGACAGTCTCTTGTGGGCTGGTCTTATGAGAGAATCAGGTAAGAACGCCTCATTTAGTTCAAGAGACTGGGAGACTCTTTTTACTTTCTGTTTCCATAACCATCCAATAGCCCGATTGCCTAAGAACGCTGTGGGCCGCCCGGGGCACCCCTGAATCTCAGCATCAGTGAACGCTCTGACTTTTCAGTCAAATGTGGTGTTTCCGGGTGATGGCAAAATCCTGAAGATCACTTACATATTATATGTGGGAAAATTCTCACCTGGCCAAAAGTGCAGGCCATCTCCCTAACTCCTTCAGGTTATTTTTAGTGTCACTGTCTATTCTCCGAACACTTAGAATCGTACCATGATGGCATTTTTCTTAGTTTTAATGACAACTTGGTTATTCTTCCCTTTGGGGTTGTGGGTTGGACCGTTCGCCTGGCATCTGCAGGAAAAGCCCCGAGTGAAGCATCTTCCCTGGCCGGTCAATGTACCTCGCTGCATCATGTAAAATAAGCACCAACAATGCCTGTGTGTGAAGCGTACAAAACAGATAAGAGCAGGATTGCAACCATGTGAGAGAATTACTGGGGCCTGGGTGGGCTATGAATGCTTGATCTAAAAGGTGCCCAGACATCACCTGACACGTCACATCCTAACTACTCCTCAGGTGCAAGGAATAATCCACTCGGTCAGAATTTGGTCCTTGTCCCCACTGACGGTCAGCAGGGGGCCTCCCGTTGCCTGACGGAGCCCAGGCAATGCACTTGGCTGGAAAAGCATTCAAATGATGGGCTGGGAGCAAAAGTGTGTGACATTTCGATAGTTCTTTGCCTCTAAACATGCTCATTTGGGGGTGGCCCTTTACCTGCTTCTTGGGCCCCGACCCATCCCTTTTCTCTGGGCAAAAGCACAAAATAATTCAGAATAGAAAGAATTCTGGGTCCGGAGATGCGGGTATAGCCAGCTCTCTGTTAACCTGACAAAATGCAGATTATACAAAACACATGCTTAGCATATTACTGTGTACGGCAGACACGAACGACTAATTTCCAAGTAATTAGGAAACAGATCAATAAAATACTTTATCATGGATTCTACTTAACCCATGACTCAGACAGCCCTGGGACTGCTTAGACCCTTGACATCGATGGCCTAAACATTGTCATTATTCTGTAGACCCTTAAAAGGGCTGGTTAATACAGACCTACAGTTAATAGTCCACAACCCAAAATGAAAAAGAAAAATTGTTCATCACCCTGCCCTTTCCCGCTTTACCTCAACAACCCAACACTTGGAGCTAGAAGACAGTGTTGTTGACATTTTCTCCACTGTGCTGGACTCCTCGTTGCAAAGGGCAATGTGTGTCCCCACGGCCTCCCGCCTGGTGTCTGCCCGACCGAATCGTTTCTCACATGCTCAGTGTACCTCACACTGAGGGTAGCGCATGGGTGTTGTAGGGCGGCAAACGGGCATTCTGTTCTTACCTGCTCCATCCCAATACGGTTCACGGAAAAGTTCTGTCTTCCAGGTCAGAAAGGGCAACAGACTGGGTTATAGGTGGGTGACAAGTGTCTGGCTGAGCATCAGAAAACCATTTTGTAGGGGAGGGGAAATAGCCAAGAGAAAATGGCAGAAAAAACATAATGGAAAACTTAAGGACAGGTAAGATGTTATGGGGAAGTGACAAAATAGAAGAAGGAAGAACCGTTTGGGAGGGGGGCCTCTGACGTGGACAGCTGTCCGTTTTGCTGAGGTAACTGGGGTTGACGGTGAGAGCAGGGTGAGGCGGTGAGAGCAGGGTGAGGCACAGAGAGGAGGATGAGGGATGAGCACAGAAAAATGCGTTGGTGTTTGGTGCTTATGACCTGGGCTCTCAGAGGCTCTGGAGAACCAGCCCCTCTCAACTCTGCTCTTCCCCACCATGGAGCCCACTGAGGCCAGGATGGGAAGGCAAAGGAATTCTTCCCCAGGTCATCCAAACTCTTCCAGATATAGCTCACAAAACTTCCCTGTAGGGGGCAGACTTGGAGGGAGCCACCACCTCTCCCATGGGTACTGCAGCCCGTGGCCCCAAGGGTAAGATGGTCTCAGAGGCCCACTTAGTCGTGATCTCCCCTCTGTCTCTTTCTTCATTCTTATTTATTTTTGTTTTAATCTGTCTAGATGCCTAATGGGCCACATCTGAGCTCAGTGAGACACTCAAGAGTCTGAGTTGCCTTGATTCCCAGCCCCATTGGAAAGTGTTCTGAATTTTAAAATCAAAACCTTAGCCTGATATTTTTCTTTTAAAATGTTAGTGATATGTTTGCATTCATAGGTCTAACAGGAGAGACCTGGCAGGGGACCATGGGGAGAGGAAGGGGGAAAGAGAGCGGGGAAGAGTGAGGGACACAGATCAAGGGAGACTACTGAATACTGAAGATGAACCATGGACTGAAAGGGGAGGGGGAGGGGGGGAGGGTGTGATGGTCACAGTGGGGGGCACTTGTGGGGAGAAGAACTGGGTGTTATATGGAAACCAATTTGACAATAAACTATTATAAAAAAATAAATAAAATGTTGGTGAGATGGGCGCCTGGGTGGCTCAGTCAGTTAAACGTCTGACTCTTGGTTTGGGCTTAGGTCATGATCTTGTAGCTTCGTGGGTTCCATCCCCATACTGGGCTCTGTGCTGGCAGCATGGAACCTGCTTGGGATTCTCTCTCTCTTCCTCCTCTCTTCCCCTTCCTTGCTCACATTGTCTCTGTCTCTCTCAAAGTATTTTTTTTAAATGTCTTATTTATTTTTGATACAGAGAGACACAGAGCATGAGAGGGGGAGGGGCAGAGAGAGAAGGAGACACAGAACCGGAAGCAGGCTCCAGGCTCTGAGCTAGCTATCTGCACAGAGCCTGATGCGGGGGTCGAACCCACGAATGTGAGATGTGACCTGAGTTGAAGTCAGAGACTTAACCGACTGAGCCACCCAGGCGCCCCTGTCTCTCTCAAAATAAATAAATAAACGTTAAAAAATTTTTTAAAATGTTAGTGATACATTATGCTCCCCAATTCCAGTTGGAGTATTTGACCTCCATCCAGGATTGCCAGATTTGGCAAATAAAAGTACAGGACAGCCAGGTAAGTTCGAATTTTAAATAAATAACAAATCATTGTATTAGTGTTAGTATATCCCAAACAATGTGTGGGACATATACTCAAAGTTTTTTCATTATTTATCTGAATTCAAACTTAATTGGGCACCTAGTGTCTATCCGGCAACCCTGCCAACTAATCCCTTAACCAGTCTCTAAAAACACTTAACGCTATTCTCATAGACACTAGACCCATTTAGCCATATTCATTCCCTAGAAACTATCCATATTATTTGTTCTTGGTGTGCATGGCTGTTTGTTTGGATGGATCCAAATATGTCTCAGTGTCGCTTAAAATACTGCCCTCATCGGAGGGGGTAAATGGTGCAGATTGCTTTTGGATGGTAGTGAGTGCTGGACGAAAGGGAGGATGTGGGACACTCACCAGCTGTGTCAGACACAAGGGTGGGGTCCACAGGAGAGGGATTTGGTGCTGCTCACACTGCATTCTGGATTTGTGCAGCTGACCCTGGGAAGCCTGGGAGGCCACCTTCTGGGAGGGTAAAGGAAGCCCCTCCTCACTGTCTCCCATAAGTTCCCCACGGCCCTCTTTGAGCCCTGCTCAGTTCAAGAGGCAAACCACGTCACAGGTGTTAATGCCCAAGTTTCCAATATCGCCCCAAAAGAAACCAGAGACTACCAGGGAGACCGAGTCACACATGCAAAGGCAAAGGGCTTTATTATGGGCTTATAAGCTCGGGCTCACAGACTCCACCAACCCACTGGCCATATGGAGAGGGAGCCCCCAACATGGCGGTGTAAAGGCTTTTTTAGGAAGAGGGCGTTACAGGAAATGATGACACAGGCACAGCATCCATTCCCTACCCCCTATCAATACTGGCAGTAGTGGGAGCCAATCACAACATTTAGAGTATTGACCAATCACAGAGTGGGCCCAGGACCCTCACGTAGGGCGTGACTAAGACCCTGACGTAGGGCGTGACTAAGCAATAGGTGATTACCTTATAGCCTCCATCTGTAGGTCCGCCCCTAGAAAGGTCAAAGGTGTTAGCTGGCCTCTCCTGATTGGGTGCCACAAGAGTTGTCCCTCCTTCCCTGGGCAATGTGCGCCCTTCCATTGGCCAATGATACTGAGAAGCCGGCACCTTGGCCTTTAAGTACAGGGGAAACCTGAATCAGACCTGCGTCCTTACACAGGCAGCATGCTGCCATGAGTGGAAGTAGACCTACCTGTTGGTGACGCCATCTTCCAGCCCAGGGAAGCCCCATCAGAGAGGCCAGGGGAGTTTCCCTCAGGGAGACAGGGTCTGCCGAGGACTTCTGGTCTGGAATCTTCTTCCTTTTCCACTCTGTTCTTGCTTTCTTCCTTTTCCACTCAACTCTGCTCTTGCTTTCTTGCTCTCTTCCAGCCTGCTAGGTTGACCATAATCCCTTGTTCTTTTTTCATGTCAAAAAGGACACGCGTCCGGAAGACATGAGTAAAGGCCGTGCCAGGGCCAGGGTAGGGGGTGAGCCCGAGAAGCAGAGCGAGGCAGCTCTCGCAGGTAATGGGCACAATAATTCCTGGCTGCCCGCTCCCTGCAGCCTGACGGCCTGTCAGGGAAGAGTGCGGTGACTGACAAGAGGCTTTATTTCCGCCAGGGAGAGAATGGCTCATAATTTACAGCCCGCTGAGCCAGCTTCCACCACGTCGGTTGAACCTTCTTTTTGTAGACAGTAATAAATTGTCTTATCACCAGTGCTGACATAACATGCTCCTTTTTAAGTGCACCATAATTTTTATTTTTAAGAGAATATTCATATTTGATGGCAGAGCTCGTGGGCATCTGAATGCCGCCCTGGAGAGAAGGCTTTTTCTTTTCCTTTTCTGACTTCTTCTTCTTCTTCTTCTTCTTCTTCTTCTTCTTCTTCTTCTTTTTTTTTTTTTTAAAGAAGGTATAATTCAATACCCAAATGCTATTGGCAGGGATAAGCTTGACTTCTAAACAGACATTGGGGGCAGGAAGAAGTTTCTAGATCCTCAGTAGACAGAGTGATTTATTCCTCAGCAGGGAGGTATCAAAAGAATGAAAGCGAGACACTTTTAATGGTTCGAGCTGCCTTCATTCCTGGCTGCATCAGAGAGTAGTCTGAATTTTTAAATCAAAGTCTTAGTTTAGCACTTCTTTTTAAAATATTAGTGATACATTGCCTTCCTCAATTCCAACTTGAGCATTTGATCCTAAGATTTAGCAAATAAGAGAACAAAGACAGCCAGGAAAGTTTGAAGTTTAGATACACAACAGATCGTTTTATCAGTATAAGTATATGCCAAGTATAGTGTGGGGTATACTCATACTTCAACAAAAATTTTTTTATTGTTGATCTGAAATTCACATTGAACTGGGCATCTAGTAGTTATCTGGCAACCCCACCGGCGAGTCCCTCAACGATTCTACGAAGACATTTAACCCCAGGCTCATAGACCGTGCGTGCCCTCAGACGTGGCAGCGTCTCTGCTTCTGGAAAAGGGTGTTGGTGCATCTCTGGTCGTTCTATTCCAAAGGGCTGGTTTTGCCACCATGCAAGGGACTCACTTTCTCACATTCTCCCTGACAGAGAGGTCCGGAGAGTGACACAGACAGTCAAGGCAGCTCCTGAGTTGACGGTTCACCCAGGCTGTTCCCAGCTTAGGTGCCCTGGCCTCCTTCATGTGCGGCGAGTTTGGGTACACCTTCTCCCTCCTTCTCTCTCCTCTAGGGGGCAACAGTTCAGACTGTTGATCCCCAGGGAGCAGTTCTGGAGGGACTCCAAGGGCCCCAGGAGCCCAGCCTTGGGATGCGAATGCCACAGATGGTCACTGAGGATCCGTGACTCCCCCAGGTCTGCCCTCTTTCTACTGACCCATGAGTAGGCCAGCTTTCCCTTCCCTCAAGGCTCCTCGTGCCTTGATCGGCATCCAAGGATTTCCCTTGCTGTTTGGCAGGAAGAGACAGGGACCTCTGAGCACTACTTGGCTTCCTGCCTCTGTCATTTGTCTCAGGCCTCCGCAACCACCCCCTCAACCTCTATCAGAATATTTGCTAGCTCATTTAACCTCATGGGCTGGGAGGCCTTAGGTGAGGCCCTTCTTTCCCTCTGAGTCTTGGCTTTTTTATCTGTAAAAAAAGAGAAAAGATAACCATTGCACAAGGCAGTTTTCAAACCAAATGAGACGCAGATGTACAAGGAAGCCTTACAAGGCCTCGGTAAGTGTGAGCATGTTTCCTTTCCTCAGCCAGTCCTCCCCCCCCCCCCACTTCCTTGCCTGGTTCCCTCCTTCTTAACACGCACATATCGGGAGGGAGCTGATGCTGCCTGGGCTGTGTGCCCCTTCTAGGCCTGGGATGTGCAGCATCTTTTCTGGTAGAGATGGGAGGCTAGCCCTGTGGGGCTGGCCAGCTAACACAGATGCAAACACGGACACTTCTAGCACCATCTACATTTACCAGAAGCAATTGGTTATCACCAAACCTCTGGTCTTAAAATCATAGCTTTTCCATGACGCTGAGTGCAAGGCCCAAGTCATAGCACTTTATCTACACACTGACTCATTCTAGGTGAGCGTGCATATTTTGCCCATCTTATGCTCAGTTGGGAAAACTGGGGCCCAAAGAGGTTAACCAATTTGCTCAAGGTCCCACAGCTAGGAAATGGCAGAGCTGGAATGAGAACCCAGATGGTCAGTTCAAGAATCTCTGCTCTAACCGCAGTGAATGCTGACCCTCATATTCCTGCCTGGCCAGTCCTCCTCCATTCGGACCGTTCCCTGTCTATTCCATGGGACAGAACCCGAGCATCACCTCCTGTCATGTGGCCTGTTGTGTGCCATGAGCCCTCCATGAGCTTTGACAGGCACAGTATGGCCATGAGTGGGAAGGTTCCCAAGGGTGAGGAATGAATTAGGTTTCCCTCTTAATGGTGGTGACCACCTGTGACCCGCTTTGGCTACCTGTTTAGGAGGAAGCATGCTGCTCCATTACTGGTTTCGAACGAAAGATCAATTTTCCAGGATGGAGGGACAAAGGGCTTAGAAGTAGAAAGAAAAAGAATAAGGGACTTGGCTCCAGTCCAGAGAGAGATGAGCCGAACACAAAATCAGCCGAGACACAGAAATGTTGTTTGGTTACCAAATTTTCCACCTTCAAAACTGATTGTTTGGGATGGCAGAAACCAGTATCGTTGTTGGAGCACATACTCATGGGAGGAACCGGAGGATGGCAGGCACCCCGAGGTGTCAGAGGGGCGGGGACTGTAAAGAAATTCCAGGTGTGGATCCTGGAAGAAACAGAGTGAGGGGCCTAGTAGGGCCACGGATCATGCAGCTGCCAGTGAGCTTGGGTGGAGAGAAAACACAGCGGAAAGGATCCTGGCTGCACTGGGGATTTGGGAGCGCTTAGACTATAAATAGTGAGGAGGATGTAAAAAGCCTCAAGTGGATTTTGGAAGCCTTAAATCCACCATGTAGATCCAAGCAAGATAACAGGAACCATTTAGGTTTCAGTAACGTCTAAATGTAACTCGGGCACGGTGCCCCACCGCCCCACGCTTCTGCTGTCACCACAACCCCTGCCAGCGTCTGCCAAGCCGAGGACACACGTCTCGGGAGGTTTGCTGCCAGCTTACAAGCGGCAAGGGCTGCTCTAATCCCCGCATGGTTGACCTCACCCACTCTTTACAAGGAGTTATCACTTTAAGTATAATGAACGGTGGAGGAAACTGAGGCACAGGAGCATAGGTGACCCATCCAAAGTGACACAGCCAGCAAGGGCCAGGCTGGATTCCACGCTCAGCCCAGAGCCCACAGCCCTAACCGCTGCCCCACCCTGTGCCAGAGACTGGACTGCGGGGCAGTCCTGTAGGAAGTTACATCAAAATCTGCAGAAACCAAAGCAGCATGTGCAAAGGAACATGAGTGCATTTGTGTCTTCTTCCCGGGGCCTTGTGGTCACCAGCCTTCTCTCATCTACGTGTCCCTTGTTTCACTTCATTCGTTGACTTGTCATAAAGCCACTTTGCACTCCCATGGGTTCCTGCTAAGCCGGCCTGAAGCCTGCCCTGGTCACAGTCCTGTGCAGCAGAAACTGAGATCCAAATCTTGTTGCCCTTGGCCCTGTGTCTGTTGTGAGCTTCTGGATATCCACAATCAGGCCTTCTGTTCTTGACTCTTTCAAGAAAATCACTGCCACCTAATTGTGAGGGAAAGATAACCTGGAAAGGGTGACATTTAGGATTATAGCTGGCTATCACATTTATAGAAAAGAATCCAGGGCTCTAATTATTTTTTTAATAATTTTTAAAATGTTTTAAAATTTATTTTTGAGAGCGAGCGAGAGAGAGAGAGAGCGAGAGAGAGAGAGCGTAAGCAGGGGAGGGGCAGAGAAAGAGGGAGACACAGAATCCAAAGCAAGCTCCAGGCTCTGAGCTGTCAGCAAAGAGCCTGTCTCGGGGCTCCAGGTCATGAACCACAAGATCATGACATGAGCCAAAGTTGGACATTTAACCAACTGAGCCACCCAGGTGCCCCTCTAATTGATTTCTTTTCTTTAACCTTTTGGATTCCCTTCACAGCACTGCCTACACAACATCAGACCAGCCAATCCCTTCTCCAGGGTTCTGGAAGAGGAAAAATACTAGATCCAAGGTCTTATCTTGTC
>PISW01006793.1:0-102043 GCA_004023785.1 Mungos mungo
CATGAGGACTTGTCTCTGGCAGGGGTCTCCCTCCTCTGAGAAAATTTAAATTATAATATTTGGGTTTTGCACCCCCACATGACACTATGTCACTGGATATGTGGTTTACAAGAGGTTAGGGACTTGGTCTGCAAGAAAATGATGAATTTTTTTCTTCATTGTGAAAGAAAGTGTGTGTGTGAGCTGAGGAAGGGACAGAGGGAGAGAGAAAGAGAGAGAGAGAGAGATCAAGCAGATTCCACACTCAGCATGGAGCTTGATGGGGGGCTTGATCTCACAACCCTGAGATCAGAACCTGAGCTGAAATCAAGAGTCAGATGTTCAACCCACGGAGCCACCAGACATCCCAGAAAATGAAGATTCCTAAACTCATTCTGAACCAGATAAATATGCCCTTCCCACTGGAATGATGGCTTTTGTGCCTCCCTAATCACACCTCCAAAAGACAGGATCATTCATAACTCATTCAGTTAAAACACCACTTAGCGATTGCCTTGTAACACCACAGTAACATGTAGTGAGTGCATGACGCTGGACCAGACCCTCCAGTCCCCACCTTGTCCCTACCCCCCACCCGGGGATCCAGGACACTTGGCTGGGTCTGTTTTGATGCCTCAGTCTCCCTGCCTATAAAATGGGAATCAGTATAGCCACTGATCTCAGTGCCAGGCACAGAGTAAAGCACCACATGAGTGGCTTCTCTGGCCGTGCTGATGATGTGGGTCCCAGGGCCAGGCACAGCAGGGTGATGTGAGCCTCGTCACTGAAGGTGGCCAGACACGTCCTAAGCCTGAACAGAGGGTGACAGCTGCTGTCACATGGGCACATCGAGCACTTGGGGTATACGTCTCCAGTCCCCTGACGGAGATGTGGAAATCTGGTGGACACGCTTGTCCCATTAGCCTGAGACAGGAGGCAGGTTCTCATGGCTGCTCTCCTGGGGTCCGCCTGGGGACAGCCCAGTGGCCGCCATTCCCAGCCACATTAAAATGTTCAGCTCGTGGCGTCCAGAAGGCAGATGTAGAGGCCCCAGAGGTAAACCCTCTGGGCAGCAGCCCAGGCCAGAAAGAAAAGTCCAGAAAGTAAATTGTGGTGTGAAAGAGACAAGAATCCACCACATTCACTGTTTTTCTCATTTCATTAACATTTACTGTCACTTTTGTTGGTGTCGCTGTCATTGTTGTATTAGTTATTGTCAGTCTTTCTTATTTTTCTGACTGTAAAATTCTGGATAGTTTCTTCCACATAGAACTCCCCCTTCCCCTCTGCACTTACTGGTGTCCTGCCTAGTCCAGGCTGAGCCAGGCTGGTGGACGTCATAAGTTCGAGTGACACAGCCCCAACACTGGCCCACGGCCAGCTCTCTGGTCCTGTCTCGTGAGGATGAGCCACCTCCTCGTTGGCTCTCTCTTTCTATCACCGGGATCTCTCATCAGAACTGTATTTTTGGCTCCCTGGATGTCTCCTTCACCCTCTGTATTCGTACTGTCTCTGTATTTTCTTTGTCCCTTGCATGCTCCCCAAATGCTTTCCATCTGGACTACCCTGTTTACTCTGTTCTATGCAGCAAGAAACATTCAGCCTGCTAGACCAGCCCCTGGAGCTGTGTCCATCCAACAGGAGGCCAGTTTGGGTCCACAGTCTCCCCCCAGCTGTGCTACCCTCTTAAGATCAACCCACCTGTCCCTAAAATGTTGCACAAACAGTACAGAGGAAACTGAGGGCGTCTGGGTGGCTTAAGCACCCGACTCTTGATTTCAGCTCAGGTCACCATCTCAAGGTTGTGAGATGCAGGTCCCCATGGGGTTCCACAATAAGTCTGGAACCTGCTTAAGATTCTCTCTCTCCCTCTCTCTCTGCCCCTTTCCCCCCTGCCTCTCAAAAAATAAATAAACATTTAAAAAAAAAAAAGCATCTTTGAAGACCAGGTCATCAAGTCCTAGTGATATTTGTTGGGGAAGATTGTAGTTTATTCATCTATCTTGCCTTGCCGACTCAGAGCAGGCTCCCTAGGTCCATCTTGGTCTAGAAATCTTTGTCTGGCCCACAGTGACACTACAGATTTGTGCCATTTGATGCTCCTAGAGTTGGCACCCTAAAATATTCATTCCATATCAGAAGTGATGTATTTTCAGGGGATGTGAGCAGTTAAGAACTTCCAGCATTGACGTTCAATTTAATGGCATAAAGAATGTCACGTCCATGTGACACAGTCATCATCCCCTTCATTGTAATGCAACTTTGTGGCCTAGATGGCATCATTGGTATGCGAGTTTCCATGCAAATAATGTCATTTGAATCTTTTAACAGGAGATAATGACAGAAGAACTCCAGGAGCCCAGGGAACAGTCTGGAAATGAGGACTTTCAAGTGACAAAAAGCAAGTTGCGCCTTCTTATTTGTTGTCTTCTAATTTCTGTTCTATTTTTCCACTCTGGTTATGAGATAGTACCTAGGAAATGAGCCAGACTGAGAATTCAGGCTACGGAAGCCCCCGCACCTCCCCCGAACAGCCCCTGTGCTGGTGCAGGGCCAGTTCAGGAAACCCCGGACTGGGAGCCTGTTTTATCCCTCTTGCTCCCAGTGCTGAGCGGCAAGGCAAGTGGGGACCTCCTTCCATCCAGATTTTGCAGTTTGGGACCCCGAAGCTCCGGGCAGCGGATAAACTACAGTGATGGTAGTGATGGAGACAATGAGGGTGCGGATGAGACTCAAGCTGTGCAGTTAGCACGGCCTGGCCCTGTCCTTATGGATTAGCCTGTCCAATCCTTGGCAAAACCCAAGCGGTGGGCTTCGTTCTTACCCACGGAGGTGGACAGGGGCCACATGACTTGTCCAGAACCCCAAGGCAGGGGGTGGAACACCAGAGGTGTGGGAGACATTTCCACCTGCCAAGGATTCCTTACCGTTCTCCTTTGGAGAAACACCTTTCTCTGAAGTCATACACACACCCCTGGGTTTGAATTGATCAGTATTTGGCTCCCCTGATTTGAATACCCAATCTCAAATCCCAGGACAAGCCTCAGAGCTGAGCAGACTGTCCCAAGTCTCTATCAGATGCAGATGTGACATGGAAAAGCTATCTAGCTCCTCTGCATTTTCTAACTCCAAAGTGAGTCCTCACTTCTGGGTTGCATCTGGCCTTATGCTAACATTCACAGAAAAAATAAGACATAAAACATGGTTCTGGGTGTGCACGCAGTGGATACAGAAGCCGTGAGTCTTGCAGTCTGCGAACGGATCTTCTGAATAGCAACCCTTTTGTGTCTTGCTCAGTGTGGACAGGCAGCTCCACACTCTCCCTCCCCCGCTTCTGCTCTGGGATCGGCGGGGCACATGCGACCTTGACCTCAGTGTCTGGCAGCCATCTCAGGGCAGACAGGGGCAGATGGAGGGCCCCTGATACTCAATCAGGGCCTGACACTCCCCATGGCATGCCTTGAAATGGGACACAGGGCCCAAGGGGCAAGGTGATTCTTAAAATCAGGCCAGACCCAACATGGACAAAATCATACAAGGCATAATGCTCAAGGGTTCAGTGTCCCTCCGTGATGAGAAAGAGAAAGTGGCTTGGGTCTTTGGAAAGTGACTAGTGATGTCCCCTCCCACCGGATCCCAAGGATGGTCTAATGTCCTTGCAAACGCCAGTAAAAGAGAAAGGGAAGGGCAGGCACTTGTATGTTAGAAAATCCTTCACGATCATCTAGTCTCCAGTGCACTTTACATCATGTTGGAAGAAATGACTGATTCCCAGAAGGAATCAATGTGGTTTGGGTCTGGAGGGGATCATGGTGTGGTCTGCATCCTGGATCCCACAGCTTCAGCGATCACTTCGGTTTCCATTCCTGAGGACAGAAGAGTAAACTTCAGAAAACCCAGCAAGAAATACAAGTGAGGACAGCCCTCATGTAGGAACTAAGACCGCTTTCTTTGAATGCTGTTCTGAGGGCCAGCGCCACACGGGGCCAGGCACAGTGTGACGGGAAGAACACACGGGAGGCAGGACTGGCTGGGGCACCACCCCTGCTGCCACCTGGCCCACCACTGAGATCCTTGGAGCTGCAGTTTCTTCTCACTGAGAACAGAGTTACTAACACGCATCTTCAGCTTTAGTCTTGAGATCAAACACATTTACAAACAACTGAAGGGTATCAAACGCATTGTAGATAGATGCTCAGTGAATGGTGTCTCTCTGTCCAGGGTAGATTTCTTTACAAAAGTCTCCCCTGCCCTGCCAAAGGGAGAAAAAAAAAATCAGTAGCCAGGGGTGTCCTTTACATAAAATAACCTCAAAAGTAGTCACCATAGTGGTTTGCAGTGCCGTTCCTAAAGGTGGAAGAGAAGTCATTTTTGCCTTCGTCAGGGGAAGCCCAAGGCCAAAACGTCCCTGTCCATGGTATTTCATCATTTGTGTTACTCACTAAAACCCAAAACCCGCTTACTTACCTAAAACCTGAGGTTCTAAGCACCTTTTAGACATTGGGTTATTTTTCTTCCTGAACTTGAAGGAGAAAATCCCAGTGGAGACAGCAAAAGCACAGGACTTGGAGTTCTTGCTTTTGGGGTGAACTTGGGGTCTGACACCTGGGGCATCATGTCACAGGGACTGGACCCAGGTGTGCTGCTACCTAGGGGACGTGGGTCAAACCTCACCACCTAGCTCCCACTCCATTCCCTTGTCTATAAAAGGTGATCTCTGAAAAGTCTGATCTAGTTCGGAACACAGTATCTCTTTCCTCCCCATCTTCCTGTCTGCTCTGTCCCTTGCATCCACCCATCCTTCGTGGCCCTCACCACCCCCTCTGCAAGAAGCCCCCACCTCTCAGCCACCCCCCGAAATCGTCCTGCCTTCCGCTCCGTTCCCTTGCAGACTCTGAGCAGGCTCACACTGTGCTCACTGTGTCTGGCCCCCCTGAACTTGGCCCCGATCCCCAGATGTGACCTGACCCCACTGCTGCTCAGACTGCTCCCAGCCCTGGGTGTGGATCTGATCATGATCCGGAGTCTTCCAACAGTCGTCCTGCTTCTCCCCCTCCATCACTGTCTGTCTCAGGGTCTGTGACGAGGGTCAGGTAAATGATGGCACTTGATACTTTGGAACAAGTTCAGCCATGGGTTTCCAGGACTTGCTTTACTGAAACCCAGGCCCCTCAGATCTGTGAGTATATCCATGTGTCATGGTAAGACCTTCCAGACTAGACAACCCAGGGCTTATATTTGCTAGCTTTATAACAACTTTGTGTGGCCTTGAAGCTATTCTGTGCCGTTTAGAAGCTTTGCTGAACTATGGTATGTCGTTGGATTAACTCCCCCAAACCGAGAAAAGTGTTTCATCTTTTTTAGTAATTAAAGCACTCTCCCTCTTTTTATATATATCTATATATAAATATATAAATTTTATGTAAAATTTAAATATAGATATATGCAAGTGTATATAATATACATCTCTCTGAGTATGTGTGTGTGTGTGTGTCTGTGTGTGTGTGTGTGTGTGGGAGAGAGAGAGAGTGTGTGTATAATCCTTTGCAATATAAGCCCCATGGAAAATCATGAAACCAGAGTGGTAGTATTATTCTATATGAACACAGTCTTCTATTACCCCTACATTTAGAAAAACAATCCTTTATCTCTGCCCGAAGCGTCCATTCTCTTGTGATTTGAGTCTGTGTTAGAAATGCATTTATTTGGATTTTGAAACTTCATTCTTTCTGGACTTTCATGGCAGAAACCCACTTGCAGTTTCAAATGCCGCCAGCACCTCTTTCTGTCTTTCATAATTGATCTGCTTCCAAATTCAGAATTTAGTTCCAGCCACACCAGCGTCTGGCGGGGGACAAGCGTGCTCGACCATGGCGGTGCCTGTCATCTGACCTTCCTCCCCACAGTCTGTTGGAAATCCCATGTGAGCGTCTTCCACAAACCTGGGATCAAACAACGTTTCCCACCCAAATTTGATTAAACGTGCCCTCCCTCGCTGTGGTCCATATGGCATTGAAATGCATGCTCCCTTTCTCATTTTTCCAGACTCCGAGGTCAGACAGTGCCCAGACACGCAAATAATAGTCAAATTATACAGGAAGTTGTCAAAGGAGTCCGAACACAGACAGAGGCAACCCTTGACCCCACGACAGGTCAGAGGTCTGGTTCAAGTTTCTCCTTCTTAATTTATCACCCACTGCAACATTAAAAACAGTCCTCTGAATGAAACCGTTTATAGAGTCTACTTTTTTTTTCTTATTTTGAAAGTTTTTCTTTTACTGCAGCTCAAATCTTTTAAATTACATGAACAATTCTCATCTGAGAAGACATATTTATAATATTAAAAGACTAGATTTGTTTTCTCTCTTTCTCGGAAACGGACCTAACTTGGGATATTTTCTCCTCACTAAATTTAGATGTAGACTTTTTTTTTTTAATCAGAAAAGGCACCAATAAATATGCCTGTCTGCCTGATGCACATCCAAACTTTGAACAACTCCCTGTGATCCTAAAAATATTTTAAGACCCACAGCAGGCTGTGAGAAAAAAAAAAAAAAGAAACAAAAATACTGTGAGATTCAGAGACATTGTCACCCATGGAGGACAAGGAGGCTAGATTTAGAAGGATTCCCAAAGTCATTTTTAAAGGCCAAAAGACTGATGCCTTGGTGGCTCACTGGTTAAGTGTCTGACTTTGACCCAGGTCATGATCTTGCGGTTCATGAGTTCGAGCCCTGCGTCAGGCTCTGTGCTGACAGCTCAGAGCCTGAAGCCTCCTCCAGAGTCCCTGTCTCCCTCTTTCTCTGCCCCTCTCCCGCTAGCACTCTGTCTCTCTCTCTCTCTCAAAAATAAATAAAAACATTTATAAAACTAAAAATAAATAAAAAGTAATAAAGGCCAGAAGGATCTGCTGTAACACTAAAACAGTGAACATGAGCCTTGATGTTTTCTCGGTCTTTCTGTGCCGGAACAGTCACTGCCTTCCCCTGCCCAAAGCAGAGGGGCCTGGAGAAAGAAAGCCCAGTCAAGGGATTCCACATCTTTTCTGTGTTCTGGCTGCCCCCAGGAGAGCCACCTCCACCACTGAAAATGCAAGGCTTTGGTGTGTTCTTTTGTGTCTGGTTTGTAAATTGCAATGACTGAAGGCATTTTCCTGACCCGGGCTCGGTTGGAGGAAATTGGTGATGTTCTTGATATCAGTGCTGCGAAAAGGAAAAGCAGAGCAGTTATTCATGGCTCTCTTTTCTCCAAGAAACATCGGAGGGAGAATACTCCCACGATGGATGCACTCCAATGAGGAGCAAATGAAAAACCCAGAGGAGAAGAAATAGGTAGAACCTATTCCCTACAAGGTCAGGCATCTTGGTCAATTTCATTTACTGAGCGGTGACGGGCCCATAGTAAGTGCTCACTAAATATTTGCTGAATGACTAAATCACTGAATATCTTTTCTGTCTCATCAAATTTTAAAAGTTAGGTATTAGTAAACTATGTAGGGGATATTAAGATCCTTTTGCAATATATCATAAGGAGAGAGCAAGCTAAATTCTACTATACCAGAAAATAATTCCTTGTATTGCAAATAACAGAAAATCACATAATTAATCAATTAAACAATTAGGAAGTAGTTTCACAGTTTTCACAGTACAATTTTTTTTGAATTTTTTAAATGTTTTTTATTTATTTTTGATACAGAGAAAGACAGAGCATGAGAGGGGGAGGGGAGGAGAGAGAAGGAGACAAAGAACCAGAAGCAGGCTCCAGGCTCTGAGCTAGCTGTCAGCAGAGCCTGATGCGGGGCTCGAACCCACGAGCATGAGATCTGAACTGAGCCAAAGTTGGAGGCTTAACCGACTGAGCCACCCAGGCACCCCACAGTGCGATTTTTGATATAGGCAGGGCAGGATGGAGTAGTGGCAGCCCAGCTATACCATTTAAAACTCAGGGTTTCCAGGGCACCCGGTGGCTCAGTCCAATGAGTATTCAACTCTTGATTTCAGCTCAGGTCATGATCCCAGGGTTGGGCTCTGTGCTGAAGGTGGAGCCAGCCTGAGATTCTCTTTCCCTCTGTCTCTGCCTCTCCCCTGCTTGCCTTCTCTCTCTCAAAATAAATCAATAAACATTTTAAAAAATAAAAAATAAGACTCAGGCTCTTCATATATTTCTACTATTCCATTTCAAGCCAATCAGCTATTGCTACCTTGTTATAAGATTGTTCTTTCTTGGAATCAATCATCACATCTGTATTCAAGATGAACAGAAGGGGGAATGAACGGGGCCAGTCACAACTTTCCTTTTCATCAGAGATCCAGGAATGCATGGATGGCTCAGTCGATTGAACATCCAACTTCATTTCAGGTCATGGTCTCACGGTTTGTGGGTTCAAGACCTACTTTGGGCTCAATGTAGACAGCTCAAAGCCTTTTTCCAATAATGTTTCCCTCTACCTCTGTCCCTACCCTGCTTACTCTCTCTCTCAAAAATAAACATTAAGAAAAGAAAATAAAAGAAGAAATCCAAAACCTTTCTCATTAGTCTCTAGCCAACTTTTACTTTTTGTCATTGATCTGAATATCCATGTCATGGGCAATACGGGTTTTCTTTGGCTGCTGTAACAAACAAGGTGGGTCTATACAACAGAAATGTATTGTCTCATAGTTCTGGAGGCCAAAGATCCAAAATTCCTATGTCACCAGGGCTGAGCTCTCTCCAGAGCCTCTAGGGGAGAATGCTTCCTATCTTCTTTCAGCTTCTGGTGGCCCCAGTTCCTTGACTTGGAACAACATCACTCCAGTCTCTGCCAGGGTCTCCCTGGGCCCCCTCACACCTCATCTTCTCTCTCCACGTCTGGGTGTCTAAATATTGACCTCCTTGCAATAAGCAGATGGACCATGGTGGACTTGGCCCACTCTGGTTCAGTACGACTTCATTGTGATTTATTAATTTGAATCTTAACAATTCCAGTTCCAAATATGGTCACGTCCAGAAGTACTGGAGGTTAGGACTCCAACACATCTTTTTGGGAGACATGATCCAATCCATAACACCACCCTTAGCTTCAAGGGAATCTGCATAAATAAAAGTTCACCTTAGCAAACATTTATAGGTTTGTTTTATAGGGATGTGTAAAGGGTAAATGGAGATGGGAAACATTTGGGGGTGAGCCAATGAGAAATGTCTGTCTCACCTCTTCCTCGTCCATGGGAGTCACTACAGCAGATGAGAAGTGAGTAAGGACCATCCAAGGATGACTCCAAATGAGTTCTAAGCAAATGTTCATTTCAGGCATCCAGAATATACTATGATTATATTATATTACTCTGCGTACATCTCAGAAGACATCAAGTTTGACCATGTGGTTGAGGGCCTTTTATAGAAGAAGGGGTTGAGATCCTGAGAACCCACCTTCTTTGGCCATACCTGGAAATGTCTCTTGCTAATGGAAAGGAAACATGAAATAAGGAAGCGTCTTCTTATCCAAAAAATTCAAGGTCAATTCAGAGTGTGGGTGGAGGGTTAACCTAGAGTGGTAGGAACAAAGACAGTGGAGTGACACAAGTAATTTATTGAAATGGACATTTAGGACTGAGAGAGATTCGGGACATGGAGTATTTCGCCCTATTCACAGATCCCCCAAAATTCCTCTGTAGGTGAAAATTTAATATTACCAATCTAAAGTCCTGTAAATCAACAAGTGGATTTTTATTAAATGAAAATATTCTCAGAATATTGTCACACTAAGCCATCAGGCACAAAGCGTGGGACTGTAACCTTTGCAGGATTGCATGGCTTATCTTTCTATCAGGTAGCTAATGTCACAAAAATGTTGTGCAATGAACAACCAGAAAATCTCAACAGGGTACAACAATGAGCATTTATTTTCCTTGTGAGTCTTTCCATCCATTAGAGGTAGGCTGGATCTCACTCTGATGCCCTCTTCACTGTCTCTCTCCCCTTTATTTCCAAAATGGGTGCTTACACTGTTCTCAGAAGAGCAGGAGGAAAAGAAAGATGCAAAGCAGAGGCCTGGGAACTCCACAGGAATCGCTCTGGAGGCCTGAGGCTGCCACTCTGTGCAGCTCTCACCTGTAAAAGCATGACACGCCATTGCCCAGAGGACAAGTCTACACCTCGCCCAGAGCCTGGGCTCTGTGCTGCCCCCTGGGATGTCCAGGCTGGCAACCTTGAACCACAAACGCTGGTCAAAAATAGAGTCAGGGTGGCTCTGATCTTTGGACTTCCAGGAAAGAGGAGACCACTGGGGAGGGGACTCCACCCTCCCTTCGTGAGGAGTCTCCCAAGTGCCTCACGGATGCAATTTTACCCCTGCTGAAAATGTGTTTTCCCTTGTTTTTTTCTCATTCCACAGCCCAGGATTCTGTAGTTAAGACCACCTGTGTGTTGTCCTCATGCCCATAGGTATCTGGTTCCTATTTTCTCCCACTCTTGGCTGATTAGTGGAATTGCCAACAGGGTCACACATATGGAAGTCCAAAGTAAGGGGCAGCAGGATGGCTCAGTCGGTTCAGAATCTGACTCTTGGTTTTGGCTGAGGTCATGATCTCATGGTTCATGAGTTCAGGTCCTGCATCAGGCTCCTTGTTGACAGTGCAGAACCTGCTTGGGATTCCCTATCTCTCCCTCTCTCTTTGCTCCTCACCAATGTTCTAAATAAATAAACTTTAAAAAAAAGAAGTATAAAGTTAAGACCCAGCATGAAGCCCTCTGAGGCCCAGGGATGAAATGAAATGTGAACAAGTATCTTCCCATCCTGATCTCACTGTGCTAACTTTTCTCCTTCCTTACTGTACGTGTGGCACACTTTTTTGTATTTCATTCTCTCATTCATTCATTCACTTTTCACATTCATTCTTTTTTCATTCACTTTTAAGAAGGCCAATATTCAGAAAAAGAAAATGGATTTTGAACTTGGGTTGACCTAGGTTTGAATTCAGTTCCACTGTTTACCAATTTTGGCAAGTCTTTGGACTGTCTAAGCATCAGTGTCTTCATCTGTAAAATGAGAACACTGATACTGACCTTGAAAGTTAGTATAAGAATGAAATAAATCCGTGTGTCTACAATACCAAGAACAGTGCCTGTGACATATTAGGCTCTATAAAGGTTTTGTTCAAGAAAGATAGAAAGTAAGGCAAGGACAGAGGGAGAAATGGAAGGAGGGAGGGAACAAAAGAAAGGAAAAAAGAAAAGGAAAACCAAAAAAGAAGAAGAAGAAAAGAAGAAAGAAAGGGAAAAGAAGAAAGAAAGAAAGAAAGAAAGAAAGAAAGAAAGAAAGAAAGAAAGAAGAAAGAAGGAAGAGAAGGAGGGAGGGAAGGAGAGAGGGAAGGAGGGAGGGAAGGAGAGAGGGAAGGAGGGAGGGAAGGAGAGAGGGAAGGAGGGAGGCAAGGAAGGAAAAAATAAAGGGAGGAAGGAAAAAAGAAAAGAAGGAAGGAAGGGAGGGAGGAGGGAGGGAAGGAAGGAGGGAAAGAAGGAAGGAAAGGAAAGAAGGAAGGGAAGAGAGGAAAGAAGGAAGAAAAAGAAAGGAAGAAAGGAAAGAAGGAAGGAGGGAAGGGAGGGAGGAAGAAAGGAAGGAGAGAAGGAAGGAGGGAAGGAAGGAGGGAAGGAGGGAGGGGAAGGAAGGAGGGAAGGAAGAAGGCAAAGGAAGAAAGGAAGGAAGGAAGGTGGGAAGGAAGAAAGGAAGGAAGGAGGGGAGGAGGGAAGGAGGGAGGGAGGAAGCTAACTTAGGGCAAGAGGCCAATCAGCACCTGCAGCAGAGTCAGTAGCAGCTCCTTTCCACTTCCGGCAGCCTCGCCTTGGCCATGCATGTTCACCCTCAGCCCCGTCTCCTCATTTAACGTTCCTACCACAGCCCGTAAATCAGTTTTGAGTATAGAAAATAGCAGCAGTTGTGTTGCAAGGCTATTGCTTCAACGTTGTTTTGACATATGTTCAGAAATGAATTTCCAAAATACATGAGCCAGTCCTTTGAATGTACAGATGAGAAGAAATTAGGTCCAGGATAGTAATGGGACTTGATAAAGCAGGTGAACCTCTGAGCTGGGTTTATAGCCCACTATTCTTGCCTTTTAATCTGGTTCTAAAATGTTCTTACTACACTTCAACGTCATCCCTGTGGACCTCAACCCTTCCAAGGAAAGTTCATGGGCAAAAGCAGGCGTTAGTGTTGGGAGAGCCCTCACTGAGGCACTGGACATCCCTAGGGTCCCAGAGGTGGTCAGCTTGGGAGTGGAGATTTAGCCTGGACCCAGCAGCTTTTCGTGCTCTTTCCCATGGACTCCTCACAGCACACATGAAGTGGGTTCTGAACATCCGTAATGACACAGACAAGTTCCAACCCCTGGTTGGCACCAACCCAAAGTAACACAGGTAGCAAATGGTGGAGCTGACAGATTACTCTGGGGCTTAGTCCCCCAGTCTCACGTTCTTTCTAAACATTTGTCTGTATGCTATTGGTATTTTGATACGTTTTTATCTGTCTTCTATCTAGTTACCTATATAGTCATTATTCATCCCTTCATCCAGTATTTACTGAGTGCTTACTACATGCCTTCATGAAGGCTCTCAGGAATAGCAGTACATAAAATAGAGCTGTTCTTGGTAATCCTGATGTTCAGGTTCAGTGAAGATAGCAATTAACAACAACAACAAAAAGAATCTCATATAGTTTATAGTAGTAAGTACTAAGAGAGAAAAACAGAGCAGAAAGAGGAAAATAAATGTCAAGTGTGGGAAGATAAAGATACCAGAAAAAGTCTCAAGTAAAAATACTACACTGAACTCATCTTTTCACCTCTCCATCCAACCATTCATTCACTCATCTGTTCATTCATATACTCCTTCATCCATCATCCTTCCATCTGGCTAGCTCATCAAGCTCACCAGTTAGCCAGTTAGTTTTTCCCATTAGCCATCCAATTATACAGAAATGTATACATTCGATATTTTACTCAACCTTTCCATTGATCTACACATCCATCCACTTATCCAGAAATTGATTGGATCATTAACTCATTCACTGATCAATTCATCTATTCATTCCTCCATTCTTTATATCTTCATTTATTTATTCAAATATTCATGCATAATACAGAGATCCATTAAACCCCTTCATTATCCTTCAACATTAGGAAAAAACAAACGAAGTGGGAGAAAGGCAGTCAGAATGGAAATTTCCCAGGCTGTCTCTCATTGTAAATTTTCAAATACATTCCTTTTAAGTACTCATGCCCCTAGAGAGCCCCTGCTTGGACACTGAGTATTTACACTGAGCATCAGAGACATCAGATAACAGGGCAATGGTGCCAGGTGACTCATCACAGCCTAATACTACTAAAAGGATGCTATCAGGCTTAACCTTGTCACCTTGAACCAGAAATGAATAATGCACACCTTTCA
The DNA here is from genome assembly GCA_004023785.1 of Mungos mungo. Lineage (NCBI taxonomy): Eukaryota > Metazoa > Chordata > Mammalia > Carnivora > Herpestidae > Mungos > Mungos mungo. The sequence continues at coordinate 13,396 of PISW01006793.1, forward strand.
CAGTTAATATTCATCCAGATTGTCTCTATATATTATTTACCAAAAGGTGCAGCCTCTGTCTGGGTCCAAGAGCTTTGGTCCGATAGTGAAGGGCATGGCGACTTCAGCGCAAGATGGCATGGCGAGTCCACACTTTGGAGTTCAGTTTGCCCATCTACCCTCCAAACAGGGCATGGGCTGAGTAGGTTTTTTAAAAGAGAAAAGCAAAGAAGACATGACAATAATCAAAAGCAAGATGAGCATCCGCAGGGAACACAGATCTAACTCATACATGAAACTAACGCCATGGGCCACCGGGTTTTAAGTCTGGAAGGAAAAGCAACAACAGGTAGGGTTTCCTACTCTAAGGAACAGTATTTTTACTTTAACTTAATATATTCACAGTCTCGTCATCTCAACCTGTAATCAATATAAACATTATAGATGGAATAGTTCATATTCTTGTTCTTGTACGAAATCTCCGCACCCCTGTGTGTGTTTCACGCCTACAGCACATCTCAATTCACACACATCACACTGAATCACTTGGTAGGAAAGGTATCTGTGGTTATTAATTGAACACCACAGTCCTTGAGGGTGGTTGTGATATTAGGGCCACCAGGAGTAAAATGTAAGGAGTGGAGATGAAGGCCACATATTCTCATTGGCCAGTAAGAAGGATCACTGGACATTGACGCAGAGCTAGTCACTTGATGAATATCATAGTAACCTTTAGAAGTAGATTTTTTTTTATCCCATTTGTAAGCATGGGGCATCCTAGGCACAGACAGATTCAATGTCTTGCCTACAATGGCAGAGTTAGGAAGCAGTTACACATGAACTTGAATCTGGGAGGCCGAGGTCATGTTCTTTAGTATGCACCTGCTGCCTCCCTGAATATTAGACTATGGATAAGGAAAGCTTGCACCCTATGTGATTCTCAGCTCAGCATGTGTTTCCCCATTCTACAATGACTTCCTGTCTTTCAGAGTGGTGGGGGGCTCCTCCTCTCCCACTTAGCCATCTCGCGCCATCATCTCCTCCTGCCCCCCTTTCCCTGGCTCCTGTGCTCCAGCAGCAGGACACCGGTCCTGATATCCAGTGTTCCACCCTCCTCTCTTTCCTCAGCGCCGGCACTAGAGCGTGCATCATTTCCCCAACATTTAGCGCACGGTGACAGACAAATGGATCCTTGGAGCTGCCACCAGGACACCAAGACCCAGACATTAAAATGAATTAAGAAAAAAAGTACCCTGTCATTTTCCTTGTTTGCTTCATCAACCCTCCAGTAAATAACCAGAAAACACTTAGCAAGGACACAAGCTCGTAGTGTAAATAATAAGTCCCCTTTGTCACTGACAACATTCCAGAAGCCAAGCTGGATCTGCTGCTTGGAAGAGAGGTAAGGGGTAGGGAGCCTGGCTCCTCCACCTTCTGTTCTCTGCACAAACTCACCCCTTGTCCGAGTTTCCTCATCAGTGAATAGAACTAATAGTCCCCGTGTAGTTTATATACAGAGGTGACACATTGCTTTATCGAAGCCAATCATTTTACTCATAGATTATTTTATTTATGCATTCAAACATTCAGGAAGCATCTCTGGAGCACCTGCAATGTGCCGGACACTGTGCTATGCCCTGGGGACTCAATAATCTGGAATCTCAATCTGTTCCACACTCTCTGCCCTGAGCACGTAAACCTTGAAGAAGTAGAAACTGTGTCTGGTTGGTTCCACCATGCCCAGGACAACAGGGCCTGACTTGTGTTGATCAAATGCTATCAAACGAGTAAGATTCTTCACTTCACATTGCTCAGATTCCAAATGAGGAAGACAATCAGGTAACAAATTTCTATGGGGAGGGGCAAGGTGGAGAGCTGCAAGATGCCAGCTGTCCTGGAAACACAAGGTAAGGGCAGCTCATTTGGATTTGGATTCTCAACACAAGGTACAGTCTTTAAACTTTTGCAATTATATATTACATGCTTCTTTAGAAATATTGCCATCATCGACATATAGTGTCATTCTATGAACTGAAACTTTGAGAACTGACTTTCCCCCCCCAACTCCAAATGCTTCAGTGGAAAGAGGCAAATGATCAGAGAAGTTCCTAGTCTTGGCTAAGGTCTCTATTAAAATATCCTCTTCCAAAGGACACTCCCTAAAGTGGACCTCCTCCACCCCCAGTGCATGGATCAAACCCCAGGATAAAAACCTGTAGCCCATGACTGAGACAGGTCCTCAGAATTTCCAGGTCTCTTCATGGGACTCTTTTCAACAATAAAGAAAATGTGACCCTGACACAGTCAAAAGACTTTCTAAGCCAAACAGGGGTTTGTCTTTGACCAACAGTTTGTAGAGATTCATCATGAGTACAGATACCCAGTCCAGGATGGCCACTGCCCTTCTGGTTAGTCAGGAAGTCACTTTCCTCCTATTTTGGTGCAGAAAAGATAGAAATGAAGGGAGAGGGGACAGAGCAAGTGGAGAGGGAGGGAAAGAGGGGGAGGGCTTGAGAAGTAGAATACAGAGGAAAGGTCTGACCAGGAGGGAATGCAGACAATAGATATAGAAAAAAAGGAAGGGAAGGAGAACCCGGGTGGCTCAGTGGGTTGAGCATCAGACTCCAGCTCAGGTCATAATCTTATGGTTCATGAGTTCAAGCCTCACATCAGGCTCTCTGCTGTCAGTAAGGAGCCTGGAGCCTGCTTTGGGTCCTCTCTCCCCCTATCTTTCTGACCTTCCCCCACTTTAACTCTCTCAGAAATAAAACATCAAAAACATTTTAGAAAGAATGCAGGGAAAATAATAAAAGAAAGAGGGAAGAAGAACAGGGAAAGGTGAGAAACCTTAAAGAATTAGAGGGAGACCCACCATGGCATGATTCATTATTGTCTAAAAGATTTCCTTTTTTTCCCTTTAAATATTGTGTAATATTTCCACCTAGCTGGAAATTGAATTGGCCAAGTGCAGTCTGTCACATGAGAAAATATCTTTTACACTAGGTTGTAGAGAAAGGGAATATAGGTTCAGAAATTATTTTGGGGGCTCAGTCGGTTAAGCGTCCAGCTTCAGCTCAGGTCATGATCTCATGGTTCGTGGGTTCAAACCCCGCGACGGGCTCTGTGCTGACAGCTGGCTCAGAGCCTGGAGCCTGCTTTGGGTTCTGTATCTCCCTCTCTCTCTGACCCTCCCCTGCTCACACTGTCTCTCTCTGTCTCTCAAAAATAAATTTAAAAAAATTTTAATTAAAAAAAAGAAAAGTTATTTTTAAAAATCATAACAAAGGGGCTCCTGGGTGTCTCAGCCGGTTAGGCATATGCCTCTTGATTTCAGCTCAGGTCTCGATCTCACAGTTGAAAGACTGAGCCCTGTGTTGGGCTCTGCGTGGCTGCGGAGCCTACTTGGAATTCTCTTTCTCCCTTTGTCCCTTTCTTTCTCACCTTCTCAAAAACAAATAAGTAAGTAAATAAATTATTTAAAAACTTACAACTGACTAAGTAAACAAAAATTTAAAAATGAGGGCAACTGAGTGGCTCCGTCAGTTAAGCCTCCGACTTGGGCTCTGGTCATGATCTCACGGTTTTCAAGCTCGAGCCCTACCTGGGGCTCTGTGCTGACAGCTCAGAGCCTGGAGCCTGCTTCGGATTCTGCGTCTTCCTCTCTCTTTCTCTGTCCCTCCTCTACTCATGCTCTATCTCTTTCTCTCTGAAAAATAAATAAATATTTTAAAAACTTTTTTTAATGATAACAAAGCCAGCTCACCTCTGTTTCCATCAAAAAAGCAGCCCCATTTGCTTCAAGAGCAATTTTTGACAGTTTCCTTAGCTTGCTTTCTGCTTCCTGTGTATGTGTGGGTATATGCACGTGTGTGCGTGTGTGTGCACATACCGTGTGCACTCGGCTGCAAGGGGAAAGCAGCGGTCCCAGTTTACATTTCTGGATATTTCTCATCAAACTAGGATTCTCTAAATCTGAGATCGACCCAGAGCCCATAGTATAATTAATCTACAACCCCCTGACTAAAGCCCTTACCCGGATCTCTTCTACACGGGGGCTCAGAATTTAAATTTACCAAACCTTCCATTTGGACCTTAAAACTGGGTCGCAACCAAGAATGCTATCTTCCCCGCTCTATCTGAGATTTGCCAATTAAATTTTTTTAAATCTAAATTTGGAAACAGGTCATTAGCATATCATTATTGATGCTGCATGCAAGCTACTTTTTTTTTTCCCCTCCAAGGGAAAAAAAATAAATCACAGCATTTCCAGCATACATTTGTTAATATAAAAATTACCATATCAATAACACGTCATTATTTGATAGGAACTGCCCCTCTCAAAAGGTTGCAACGATTGTTTGGTCCAAATGTGCCTGCTCTTGGAGGAAGGTTTTATTTATTCATTATTATTATTGTTAATTTGCTCGCCTCCGCGCCTACTGGTGAAGCTGTCCGTTCCCACCAGGGCTGACCACAGCCCTCCCTCCCACCGTCCTCACCCCCGCCCCTGTCCCACGCTCCATAACAGTGACCTTTTGACAGAACCGCATACTCAGGCGGGGGGGAGACAAAGGAATACATTTTCCGGGACGAGCTATAGTGAAGTCGGGCAGATGGGTCTCTGATATAAGCTCTTAATTAGGGCCGCAAGGCTGGTTGACCTCTCAGGAGACAAAAGGTATGTTCTCAGCGCCTATGGGCTCACCTGCTCCTGTGCCCTCCAGACCATTAACCGGGCGCCCCTCAGAAGCCACCCTGAGAATGCAGTTGGGGGCTTGCCTTTATTCTGAGAAAGACAAATCAGCACTTGAGCACACAATATTCTCAGCTGGCAGATGGGAGGGGGCGGGTGGTCACGTCAATAGAATCTGATCCGATGTTTAGGTAAGACCCGGGGACAAAGATGTAATTGTTCCGACACCGACCAGCCAATACAGTAATGGTGGTTTTGTCTTTGGGGGGGGAGGGGGAGAGGGGAGGGGGGCCCGGTGGGACGTGAAGGAGCCAACCTTGCCAAAGTGCTTGTTCTTCCCGGAGCATCTGCACTTGTTGCTACCCTGACGCCTCCAAGGACACAGCTGGACAGACCACAGCGTCTCCATTTCCCAGATAAGCAAACCAAGGCTCAGCGAGTTAAGTGATTACCAACTAGCAGATCCAGGGAATCAAACTCCTATCTGTCTGATGCCAAAGCAAGTGCCAACTGAGACCTGCTTCCAGCTGCCTCATCTCCCTGGGGCCCCCTCACCTGCTTCCCAGGTACAAGGTCTTCCAGTCCAGGTGCCATTTCGTGGGATTGTGAGCGCATGCGTGCATGCCAGCATCTGTGCCTTCCTCCCAGAGACGCAGGCCCTGAGGCTCAGAGACATGACCTGATTTTCCACAGTTGTGCAACTGGTCCCTGCTGGAGTCCGAATGCAGATCCAGGTGCTCTGACTTTGTGTCTCATGGTCTTGCTTCATCCCCTGTGCTGCCAGTTTTGGCCAGTGTGGCCGCCCAATGCATAAAGCATCTGCCCAGCCCACCCCGTTATTTTATAGACTCTAGGGAGCCTATAGCTCCATAGAGATTTCAGTACTCCACGCCTAACTGTAGGTAAGCGACCTGGAGCCCGGGGAGGGTTAAGGACTCCCGTTGGGCCATGCAGGTCCTCCAGAGCAGGGCTGGGGCCAGACTCCTCTTCCTCTGTCTCCCAGCTCAAGGCTATTCCCAGCAGTCTGTGGGACTGAACACACATGAGTCAGGGCTCAGGCTGCAGGGTCCTCACTGCAAGATGGCCCACTTAAATCCTTCTTACAGATCCCAGTGTCCTTTATTGGGAATGTCTGGAGGGACCCCAGGATGTTACTTCCCCCCCTCTCCCTGCCTTCCTTCCTCCTTTCTCTCCTCTCTTTTAAAAACTACTTAAAAAATACTTGGAGTTACAGAAAAGTTGCAAAAATAATACAAACAATTCCTATATGCCCTTTACCCAGATACCCTAAGTTAGTATTTACCACAATGCCTGTAGATGGATGGATGAATGGATGGATGGATGGACAGATACAGAGACAGAAACACATGATTACTTGTTTCCCTGATTCATTTGAGAATACATTATAGACATGAGCTCCTTTACCCCCAAATACTTCAAGGTGTGTTTCCCCCAAATAGACAAGGATCAGAACAGGAGACTAACACCAAGGCAGCACTCACTCCCAGCCACACATCGTATTCAGATTTTACCAATGGTCCCAATACTGTCTGTCCTTTTGAGCAAAATAAAGTTACTTTTTCTGGCGCAGGACCAGAGCCACCACATTCCAATCGGTTGTCTTCTCTCTTTAGTCTCGCTCACCAGGCCCCACTCATTCTGCAGTCTGTCTTTGCCTTTCATGAGTCGGTGTTTAGTGAAGTATCGGCAGAGTTCATCTGCAGTTTCCCAGTCAGTCAGTTCAGGGCTCTTATGTCTGGCGGAACGCTGCAGAAGGCATGTGATGTCCTCCTCACAGGGTGCCAGGAGACGGGTCAGGACAATCTGTCCCCTTACTGTTGATGTCACCTTTGATCACTTGGTTCAGATAGCGGCCACCAGTTTCTCCACTGTGAAGTTACTCTTTTCTTTCCCTTTTCTTTTCTTTTTAAATTTTTAATGTTTATTTTTTGAGAGAGAGAAAGAGACAGAGTGACAGAGAAACAGAGGGAGAGAGGCAGAAAGAGACAGAGACACAGAATCGGAAGCAGGCTCCAGGCTCTGAGCTGTCAGCACGGAGCTCGACACGGGGCTCAGATCTACGAGCCATGAGACCATGACTTGAACCGAAGTCAGACGCTCAAGGAACGGAGCCACCCAGGCACCCATTTTCTTTCCCTTTTCACTAAGAATATCTGGTTATTAGCTATCTGGAGGCTATGCAAATATCCTGTTTCTCATCGTACGTTGGTGCTATTTCTTGCCTGGATTCGTTTTTCCTACAAAAGTTGCCAAATGGCGACAGTCCGATTCCTTCTACATCTTTTAGCTGGTGTTTAAGGGTAAGAGATGCTCTTCTGCCTTATTCGCTCAGCTCATTCGCTCACTCATCCGTTCATTTACATTGGTAGAGGGGGAGGGATTCACACTTTCTTCCTCTTCTCCCTTTCTCTCTCTCTCTCTCTCTCTCTCTCTCGCTTTCTCACACACACACACACACACACACACACACAGAGAACCTAAATACCGGCTGAGTGGCACTGAGGGCCGGGGATAAATCCTGTGGTGGGTTCGAAGTCTGACCCGCGGATGGCGACCTGCCAGGGAGGGGATGTGGGAGGCGGGGGCAGCCAGGCCTGCTAAAAGCCCCTGTGATGGGGTTCGCTGCCTCTCCTGCCCTCCGCAGAGAGGCTTAAATATCTCCTTCTTGGACAAACAGATCAATACAAGCTTTTTAACATCTTCAATGAGAGCTCATTACTGCTCTCAGGGTGTCCTCCTGTAGCCAGCTGACCCGAGAGGAACAGAGACAGCGAGCTGCAGACAGATAATTATTCCAGGGATAACACTTCAGATCGGCTCCTGGCAGAATGTGAATTGTTTTCCTAATTACTCAGGACAGCAGCTAGTAAGAGTGCAAACTAATTGAAAATACATTATGATTTATTTGCGTTCGCAAGGCGAGCCTGGGTGTTGGGTTAAATGTTCGTGGATGGGAATGTTGGGTCCCTCTTCCCTGCAGCCCACCCCTCAGCCTCACAACCCATCACGGAGGCCTCTTGGGCTTGAAGATAGAAAGGGAGAGATAGAACACTTGTTTTTTAATTTTAAAGCATACAAGAGAAATGATGGTTATAAAGGCTTTTCCAAAAGACTTGCGGGCAATCTACCTTTGGGGGTTTATCCCTCAAGCAAATGGAATTACTGGCCTCTGGTATTTAGTCCATACCGTCTTTGCCCAACTGAGAATTGTATTTATCAAATGGTCTTTGGCTTTGTGATCTTATATTTCCCTAAGGCAAAGGACAGCAAGGACTGTTAAAGACTGTGAGGCATCATCATTGAGGTGTCATTGAGGTCCTATGCATGTCCTTTTATGAAATCCCGTATGAAAATCATTCTCTCAGCCTGTGAATCAAGACAATAGTCTGGCCAGAAGAACTCTACTTCTTTTGGACGACAAGAATCATGACCATCTTGCCCTTTTCCATTTGGCTACCAGGAAGCTCAAGGCAAAAGGTTAAGTTCAGCTTGATTAAGTAGGACCTTGTGTCTTGCATTTCCATAGTAATAAAAATTTTTAAGCAATGCTGGTCCCGTTTATGATGCAAATATTATTTCCCCAGGTCTGAGATGGAAGCAGTTTAAGAGAGACATGTCAGAACCAAATCCAGGGCCCCTACTCATGTTGGTTTGCAACGCAAATCCATGCCCGGCTCGCCCACGGCATCTTGCTTACCTGGACGTGGCCTGTTGCAAAGCTTGGCAAACTTTCTCTGTGAAGGGCCAGATAATGAATACTTCAGGCTTTGCAGGCCATATTGCCTCTGTCAGAAACACTCAGTTCTGTCAAGGTAGCACCAACAGCAGCCATGGACAATACTTCAGCGAATGAGGGTGACAGTGTTCCAATTAAACGTTATTTATAGACACTAAAATTTGAATGCCATGTACTTTTCATGGGTCACACAATATTCTTATTTTTAAAATTTTTTTTCCTTGATCTTCAAGGATATAAAAGCCACACTTAGCTTGGGCCATGTAAAAGCAGGCAGTGGGCTAGATTTGGCTCATGGACCATCATCTGCTGGTCCCTGAAATAGAGAAACAGGTGGAACAAGAGGAAGGGATTCATGCCCTGGAGGGTTGCGTCTGTCTGCAGGATGGATACAAAAAATGATCTGGGTACAATTTGGAGCTAACCAGAACTACAGCTTAATACACAACATTTTCCCTTTAGAAGCTGTGATTTTGCAAGCTCACGGTCACAAGCAGAAGTGAGGCCAACCCCGTTTACTGGGACAGGGTGAGGGTTTGCACACAGACTGCCTTTTGTGAATGTCGTCCAAGGACCTTGTTTTTCCAAATTATTATTGTAATCCCTTCTAATAAAGGACTCCTTCCATCTCAACAGAGGCTATCATAGACAGAATGTCCTCAACTGCCCTGAAATTGGGTAGATGGGAAAAAAAGCCAAAGAAAGTTCTCTCTCGTCATATTTGCTGTCATGTTTCCAATAAGATAATGTACGTCAATGTCAGCAGCACCACCACCAGCGGTGCCACCACTGAGCTCGCCGCCATCACGCACTGTCACCGTGACAACCACCGTCCTCTCTAAACCCTCACCATCCTTCCCATGAGCACCACACCACAGCTCCCGACTCCTCTCTCCACTCTGGATGTACGGACAACTGACTCTGCGAATCTTCCCCAAGTTCTGAGACTCCTCCTGCCGGTCCTCCTCTTCATTAAGTCTGAAAGTACATATTCACATGACCCAGTAATTTCACTGTGATTTGTCATTATAAGGAAAGAATCCAAAGGTGAATCATTCTATATAAAGTTGTCTCCCAGGGCGCCTGGGTGGCTCCTTCAGTTAAACATCTGACTTTGGCTCAGGTCATGATCTCACCGTTTATAAGTTCAAGTCCCACATCAGGCTTTGTGTTGACACCTCAGAGCCTGGAGCCTGCTTCAGATTCGAGGTCTCCCTCTCTCTCTGCCCCTCCCCCACTCACACTCTGTCTCTCTCTGTCTCTCTCTGTCTCTCTCTCTCTCTCTCAAAAATAAATAAACATTAAAATTATTTAAAACAAAAGACATCTCCCTTGCTGCCTGGGCAATTCAGGTGGTTAAAAGTCCAACTCCTGATTTTGACTCAGGTCATGATCTCACAGTTAGAGGACTGAGCCCTCCATTGGGCTGAACATGAAGCCTGCTTGGGATTCTCTCTCCCTCTCTCCCTCTCTCTGCTCCTCCCCTGCTCATGCTGTTTCTCAAAATAAAATAAATAAACAATAACACTTTTTAAAAAATCATCTCCCAACTCCTTATGCACAATAACAAAAATTTCACCAATATAGACAGCAAACAATTGTAAATGGCCAGGGAAATTAGGAAATATCATTGTGATGGACTAGTTACAGCTATTAAAAATGTTTTACAATAGTTAAAGTATTGAAAAATATATACTATATAGGATGGATGAAAGTATCAACAATGCAAAAATTCTGGCTTCAATTATGGGGAAAATACAGAGAAAAACAAGAATGGAATAAACCACACCCCATGGTTCTAGCAGTGGGTTTTGATGGGGTGATGCATTTACGAGAGATTTAATTTTCATGTTTATACTCATCTATGTCTTCCAATTTTTCTCTAATGAGAAAGTATTCTGCTGATAATTAAAAATATATATTTTTAGAAAGAGGTAAATGCGCATCTTCCACTTTCAAAATCCAATTTAAAAAAAAAGTCACCTCATCTGAGAAGTCGTCTCTGGTTCTGCCTGAAATGAGTCCCTCATCTCTCTCCTTGAATTCCTCTGAAACATAGCTTGCACTTCTGTTGGACACATTTGATACAGTAACATATACTTCTGATATTTGGATACATTCCTACCTCTGCGCAGCTGGATTCTGGCCAAAACGTCCCCTTCCTTCCTCTCCTCCTTCCCTCCCTCCCACCCTCTCAACCTCCCTGCTTCCTTCCTTTCACAAATATTTATTGAGCACCTATTATAAGCCAAGTACTTATGCTGGGAAACCAGACAAACGAGTGTCATCTGCCCACTCCTAGAGCATAGAGGATCTGTGTTTCCAGTCCGGTGAGAGAGACAGACCACCCACAAATGCAAGTAACAGAATACCACAGTTGCTGTACATTTCTCTCTTGCCTGTAATGTTTCCGTGCCCTCCTCCATCGTGGGCATTACTCGGCCCCAGATCGAAGGGCAGCACACTGTTGAGTCCTGAGCCCTTCTCCCCGGCCCCCGAGCCTGGGTTTCATGGGTCCAAGGGAGCACCCGTGAGGACCCCTGACGCCTTGTCTCTCTCTGGAGCTCCCGTGGGACCAAGGAGCAGGGCTGAGCATGAGTACCTGTCCATCAGCAACGGGCCGGTTCTCCACCTCCGAGCCCAGAAGGGCCGCTTCCCTGTCTGAGGACAACGTGAGGACCAGTTCCTCCCAAGTCTCTTACGAGGTTTGCCCTCTGGGGCAGCCCTTTGGCCACCTTGAAAACCAGGGGCGCGCTCCCACCATGTGGACGGAGACCCAACAGAAGGTGCCTCGGCCTCGTTGCAAACTCCCTCATCTTTCTTCCTGCTACAGCAAAGCCTCTCTGCCTGGGATGGAAGCGTGGAAACGGAGCCAGCCGGCCACACCAGCGGAAGCATCCAGCCCCACTGTGAAAACTTCAAAAGCCATCAACAGTCCTGTGTGAGGTCATCCCATTATCTACATGCGCTCCACCTCACCCCCAGGGGACTTGCCAAAAGCTCCCCAAAAGGCACCTGGAATGACAAAATAGAAGAGTCAGGGATTTAGGTAGCCTGGAAAACACTGCAGGAGAAATCTTATTGGATGGGGGTGAAGTTAGTGACCACAAGAAAGCTCCGGATCCTTCTGGATCCTTCCTGGAAGTCACACGGGGCCTTGGGTTTTCCAGCGGGGGGCGGGATCAGTTACATGGCTCGCAGCATCCGTGAAACAGGATGAACCGTTTCCTCAGAGAATTCCTGCCCTTTCTGAAAAGAAGACCCAGAAAGTGCTTTGAAGGTTCCCCCACAAACCTGTGTGTAGCAATCACAGCCCTGTGTTCTGGGAGTGGCACCGCCCACTGTGGTCCCAGACAGGCTGACCTTGTGCGGGAATGCGTTCCAGAGTTCTGGAGAAATGACTGGCCAGCCGGGGATGGCTCCCTGGGCAGCGACAGGGATAGTCAGTGCAGAACATTCTGGGGTGGAGGAAGCGCCAGCCAGCTGCAGAGAGCACTCTCAATAGACAAGGTTGGGGATTCTGAGAACCCTTCACGTGAGGTTACAGAACACACAGATGGGGCCCTGGGTGGCTCAGTGGGCTCAGGTCATGATCTCATGGCTCATGAGTTCAAGCCCCATGTCGGGCTCTGTGCTGACAGCTCAGAGCCTGGAACCTGCTTCAGATTCTCTGTCTCCCTCTCTCTCTCTGCTCCTCCCTCACTTGCTCGCTCTCTCTCTCTCTCTCTCTCTCTCTCTCTCTGTCTCTCTATCTATCTCTCTCACACACAGAAATAAATAAACATAAAAAATTTTAAAACACCCAGAGACAAATCCTGGAACAAAACATGGAATGCCCTGGACCTGGGCTGACCTGATTGATGTTGAACTCAAAGAAACAGGGCCTGACACTTTCCCTTGAACAGACACAACCGTTCATCTGTCTCCCCCATTCACATACGGCGGCAGGTCCCCAGACAAACACAGTTCTTCCAGAGCTGGGATATGTGCCCCCCCCCACACTGTCCAACACACCCAGCTATGTTTTGAATGCCCGCGGCTGTGTGCTGATGTCATGGGGGCAGGGAGCAGAGAGCGGCCAGCAGGGAATGCACAGTGAATGGCATTGGCTGTAAGTAAAAAGCTCAGAGTTGGGAGAAGAAACCTAGACTCCTAGACTGTCTGCCATCAACTTGACAGAAGAGACGACTCCTACTCAGAGAAGCTAATGCAGTCATCCAAAGATGCACAACAGGCAGAAGGAAGCTGGCAGCCCCATCGATTACTTGGAAGTCTCCAGACCCCTGTCTTCACAGCAGGCAGAGCGAGAGCTCCGTCGTGGTCCTTCTACTCGGGGCCCGTGGACCGTGCTGTCCACACCTCGGCTCTGTGAGACGACCCGGAAACTGAGGGTAGAGGACTCTCCATTTGTAAATATGGTGGAGTTGGCATTGGATCCGTGGCAGGATATTTAGTCAGAATTGAGAAGCTCTACTCACAGCAGCACCCAGCATAGAACAGATTTCTGTGCCCTTTCCTCATTTCTAAAAAATGTTTAATGTTTGTTTATTTTTGAGAGAGAGCGAGAGAGAGAGCTGGGGAGGGGCAGAGAGACACCCATACACACATACAGAATCCAAAGCAGGCTCCAGGTTCTGAGCTGTCTGCACAAATCCCAACATGGGGCTCGAACCCACGAACCATGAGACCATGACCTGAGCCGAAGTTGGACGCTCAGCCTACTGAGCCCCCCAGGTGCCCTTTTTTCTTCCTATCATCAAGGGACTCAGGAATCCAGAGGGATAATGAGGACCTGACCCCCAGGGGGCTGAGAGGGCGTCTCCACCTCGAGGAGGACATTTCTCCAGGGACCAGAGTGCTCTCAGTTCCCCACCCCCGGGATGTGCCGAAGAAACATTTCCTTTCTGTCTCTCTTTCTCTTTCTCCTTCCTTCTTTCTTTTCCCCCACAGGCTCCCAGCAACCCAGGCCCACCCAGGGGTTGCGGCATTTCTTCAGGAACGGGACAGCACAGGGGCCGGGGGTGGGGGGGGAGCCCACTTCCTTAGCGGGGCTCTCTCCAGGGTGGCGTCTCTGGGAGGCTGAGATGGCAGGTGTGAGCCCCCAGCCGGACCGCTCACTCCGAGCTGGGATGGAGCAATGACCCGGTCCGGGGTCTGGATCTGCAGAACGCAGATGCCGATGTGGGGTTTGAGAACAGGGTGCTCATGACAGATGAGTCCCTGGGAAAGGAAGGAGCAGGAGAGCCAGCAGACAGACAAGCTACACCAGATATGGGCCCGGCAAAGAAGCTAGCCCCACCCTGCAAGGAACACGGCTCCGCAGGGACAGGGCCCAAGGTGGCAGGTGACCTGGCCCGAGCACCTCCGCCAATCTCCACGGCCAGAGATGCAGACAGCGTCTGGGTCTGGGAGCCGGGCCAGTCTGCTGACCTCTTTGTAGCATGGCTCTCTCGGGACCGCCTCTCTGTATCTGCTCAGAGATTCACCCATGTTCTCTTATTTAATTTCTAACAGCCCTCCGAGGTAGGGAATATTATTCCCATTTTACAGATGACAGATTCGAAGCCTGGCCTGTGGTCTGAGACCAGGTCACACAATCAGGGTTTGACGCTCAGCCTGTCTCCAAAGCTGACACCTGTCCGAGTGCCCTGGACCGCATGGGTTCACACCCACTGAGCAGATGTCGTCTCACAAAGATGCTGGCCTCACCACCACCTCCCCCGCTGACCCCCTCGAAGGTGCACTTTCGTCCCAGGAACAGAGCTTGGCCTTGGCTTCCCCGTAGGGCCATGTGGGGGAGTCACCATTCACAAGGGGAAGGTAGACAGAGAAACACCCCCCAAAAAATCTCTCCGATAGCCCAACCCCCACCCCAGTTAAACCAAAAACATTCTGTCTCATTACTCTCGGCCTCCAGGGATCAGAAAGGGATTTTTTTTACTTTTTGTTTCCCAGATGAGCAGATACCTGCACCCCTGTGTCTGAGTCACTTGGTCTCAGGATGCCCCAAGCGTCTCCATCTCCAGGGGAAAAATAAAACAAAGAAAAAACAGGCATCTCTGTCCCCAGGACTTTCTGGCGAAAGGGAGACAGGGTCCTATAAGCCCCCTCACTGGCCATGCTCAGGATTTGGGAACGGGCCCCAGTGTGGCCCGACTCACCCCAGGTCAGTCACATAGTCGACCTGCAGGGTCACCCCCAGGGACGCCTTCGCAGGACAACGGGAGCTAAAGTAAGTCAGCGAGTAAGTAAGTAAGTAACTAAGTTAGTCAGTAAATAAATAACCGCCAGGATCGGCCCCGCGCTGCATGAGTGTATATTTATTCTTGACGTCGGCTTTGCCGAGCACCTGTCTCCTACAGCCCTATCACCGCGCGAGCCTGTATGGGAACCAACGTGCCCAGCTGTCACCGCACACAGCCTGCGGCATCTTCGTATGAAAATAAGGCAGCCAGCACCTGATTGGGGGAGCATTTTTAATCTCGACGATTTGTGTCTAATTTTGGGGGTGGCCAGGCTGTCAGCTCTCGCAACCCAGTCCCGCTTTGGGGTCGACACAGGCAGCAGCTGCCACAGCCAAGGCGCTTCCTTTTTTATTATTATTATTATTATTCTGGAGAAAGGGGCGAGGGAGGGGGTCGGGAGGGAGAGGGAAAAAAGAAAAAAAAAGCGGTGCTGCTATTTTTGTCACATTTTCGAATCCTGTTTTAGTGCAAGAATTTAATTATACATATTTTCATCATTTCTTATATTCTGACATATTAATTAAGGACGCTCTAATTCAGCTTCCGAGTGCCGTCGGCTTAGCCTGTAAAAACATTTTACCGTTTTTGTACAAATAAAAAAATGAAAAGGTAAAGGTAGCGCACTTCTGGTTGTTGATACATGCGTGTCCCCTCCCTCCGCCGCCCTCCTCCTTGTCGCCGAAAAGTTGGGATCATCGGTATTTTATAAATAACACATTGGAGCTTGCCCCGGCTCCTGCCTGGCACGGGCCGGCCCCGCCAAGCAGACAGATCCCAGAAAGTTCCCTGCTTCTCCCAGACGTGGCTGTCAGTCTGTCGGGGTCTGGGACCCTAAAACCATCAGGTCAGTATCATTATGTCCACTTAACTCCTAGGCATCTCTTTTTTTAATGATTATTTTTGAGAGGAAGAGAGAGAGAGAGGGAGAGGGAGAGAGAGAGGGAGAGAGAGACAGAGTTCAAGCAGGGGAGGAGCAGAGCGAGAGGGAGACACAGAACCTGAAGCAGGCTCCAGGCTCCGAGCTGTCAGCACAGAGCCGGACACAGGGCTCTAACCCAAGAACTGTGACATCATGACCTGAGCTGAAGTCAGATGTTTAACCAGCTGAGCCACCCAGCTCCCAGGTGTCTTGAAGGAACAATCCAGTGAGGTCCCAGAATGATATTTCTGTGAGCCGGTGCCAGTGGACAGGGGCCACTGAAGGCATCCTGGGCAGAAAAGTCTGCACCAGGAGGTGAGGGGCAAGGTGTTCGCTCAGACCAAGCCCGAGGGCCTGGGCGCAGGGAAGGGGGTTCAGGCAGGGACCTGAGAGGTTTGAACTGGGGACGAGGCACAGGTCCCATCGGGCTCCGGAGGAAAGCCTCGGAACCAAAGACAGCGGCAAGCCAGCGGGCGCGTGGGTGTGACATTGTCAAGTGGCGCTCTCCAAGATCACTCCGACCGCCAGCCAGAATCACCTCTTCCTGGTTCCTACATGGTAGACATCGTTTTAAACCCACCAGTCGCATCAACTTATTTACGTTTCTTGCTTGTCTATCTACATATATTTGAATTTTATCAGATTCTGCGTTTTGGTTTTTGCTTAGGAGATCGGCTCATCGTGCTCAGGCCCGGAAGTCTCCGATCAAAGTTGAAATTTGTGTACAATCTGGAAGGTCAAGGTCGGCTATAAACTCACTTCAAATGACCCCCTTGTTTTATCTTTCCCGGCACAGAGGCCCAGCCACAGGACATGTTTTTTCCTCTTCTGTTCCTTCTTCCCCTCCTCCCTCCCTTTCTTTCTTCCCTTTGCTGATCTTTGCCAAGAGGATGGTAAAAACATAGTCAGGAGAAGGACCTTTCTTCTATTGTGAGGGATTTCAAGCCCCAGCTAGGAATTTGAGAAAGTAAATGTAAAGAGTGACTCCTGGGGTGCCTGGGGGGCTCAGGCGTTTATTTAAGCATCTGACCCTTGTGAGAGAGAGCTCCACATTGGCCTCTGTGCTAACATTGCAGAGCCCACTCGGGAATCTCTCTCTCCCTCTCTCTCTCTCTGCCCCCCTCTTATGCGTGCTCTCTCTCTCTCAAAAATAAATAAATAAGCTTCAATGAAAAAAAAAAAGAACTTAAAAGGAAGTTATTCCTAAACACAGTCAGATCACAGAGGCGATACTGCACGCACGTTTGGCAGGCCCGTCAAAGTTCCTGAAGCCGCCTTCAGTCCTTGGAGGTCAGGCTCAAAGCCCTTCCCTGAGGACCTTGCCAGTCCGGATGCCTGTGACTCTGAGGCCCCTGTGTGCCCCCAGCCTGTCTGTGGGCATCGAATCCGTGCGTGACCCCAAGCTCACAGCATCACCTGGTTGAGGACCTTGACCTCATTCTTTTCCTCAGTCTTTCCAGTGCCAGCTCTTGGAGCACAATTGGGAGAAGAGGGTGCAAAGCCTCGCACCGGCCAAGGATGATGTGCACATAATCATCCCTGCCCCTGATCTTGGCCTCTGTGACACCCCCCTTCCCTCAGGTGTACCCCCAGATGCTCTCTCTGTCCTCTCCAGTCTGGGAGGCCTGCTCATCCACGCGACGGGCCGGGGATCCACACCCCGTGGCCTGCCTGCCTGGACAGCAGACCTCCCAGCTGAGGGGACCTGACAAAGTCACAAGCGATTTTGCAATACGGGAGTTTCCAGGGAGCGGCCACACCTGTGTTCAAGGACGTTGTCTGAACGACCTCTGTCAGAGAAACACTGGAAATCCCCCCAAATAGACAGCAGGGTTTGCTCCCTCCGGGGCACAGGTGTGGTGGTGAGGAAGGTCCCTTGGGGAAGGTGACACTCATGAAGCTGAGAAGGGGGTGGGAAACATGGACGAGATATGAGGAAGCCCCAGATTCGGGGGGAGAAGTTCGTGCGGCAGGTCAGAAGGCATGAGGCGGTCTCTATATGGTGCCACCGTTAATGCCACTAAATCATTCACTTTGAAATAGTTAAACTTACGTATGTAATTGGCATCTCAATTTTATTTTTTAAATTTATTTTATTTTATTTTAACATTTTATTATTTATTTTTGAGAGAGAGAGAGATACACACAGAGTGTGAGCAGGGGAGGGGCAGAGAGAGAGGGAGACACAGAATTGGAAGCAGCTTCAGGCTCTGAGCTGTCAGCACACAGCCCGATGTGAGGCTCGAACCCGCAGACTGTGAGATCATGACCTGAGCCGAAGTTGGCTGCCCAACCTACTGAGCCACCCAGGCGTCCCAGCATCTCGATTTTAAAACCCTCACTTTTTGGGTAGAGATATCTGAAGGGAAAAAAGAATATGATGAATGTAAAGAGCAAAGGGTCCTCTGTGGAGAAGGGGTGAGAGGCGCAGGCTTCGCCCACCTGTGGGGCACCCGCCATCAGGGAGTCCGCACCCATGTGCTCCTGCCCGGGAGGCACGTCCACTGAACCGCTGTGACCTCCCCCATCACAGCCACGCGTGACCTTCAGGCTCGGCCTTGATCCCACTGCCCTGATGCTTCTGCCCAACAGAATCTCCTTGTGTGTCACCCTCCTACTGATCCCGGTTAAGTGAGCCTTTAGACCAGCTGACCCCTTTGGGGACCCACGGCCGGCACCAGGGAAGGGAAAGCTGGCAGCATTCACAGCCCGTGCCCAAACCGAACTCCACTGCCCACCTTCCTCTCCGCTGAGGAAGCCTGGACTCCATCTCCAGCCTCGCCCTTCCGTCCTTAGATATGAGTACTTGTGACCTTCCTCCGGCCTCACCTGGCCACCCTCCGCGTGAGCCTCCTCTACACAGAGACGTCCATGTGGAGCAGATTTCACATCTGTTTGCACCTGCCTTATCCATCCACACTCTGGACTTTATGACCGGCTCCTTCCATTTGTTCTGAGGTGGCACTGTCCCCTTTCAAAGGGGTGCCCTGGGGCACCAGCCTGCGGGCAGCAGACCCAGCCCAGGGAGCAGTCTCTATTCCTGACGGAGCCTCTGAAATATTCCAAAGCAAGAACGGCCAGCTAATTGGGAAAGCACGGGAGAGGACGCTCTGGCACCACGGCCATTGTCTGAGGCCTTGTTGGCGTGGCCTTCTACGCCCCGTCCTCTTTGCCAAGTTGATTGGCCTGTGACCGTGCACCTGTCCCAGAGGCTGCCACGTGTGGGTCTGCTCTGTGAGATCGCCACAGGCCCCCTCCCCCCTCTGACAGAGTCTCAACCAACCAGAGCCTTTTTGGAGGAAGATCTGATATGGATTCCCAGAGAAAAGCAGTTGGCCAAGGCAGGGGCCACTAAGGTGGTGACAGGGGTGACAAGAGAGGGGGGCAGGAAGCCGACCGGGAGCTGCTCCCAATGTCCCACTGCCTTGCAAATCTGCCCTTGCACGGGATCATTCTGCTTTCCCTTTTCCTTGAAACCACAGGTTCTGGAAGAGGAGACCTTTGTTGGTTTAATTCCCCCCCACCCCCGTGAGTGTGTCTGTTTTCTGAAACTCCAAGGAGATTCCAAAGCTGGACTCCTACAGGCAGAGCCCAGTCAGGATCCAAGGACCATAAGGGAAGGTCTTATCCAGGCAGCCAGTGGACAGACAGACCGTGGCACTTGCCAAGGATGCCGGTGACATTTGAGCCCCCCACCCCCCACACCGAGGGTATGGGGCGTGTCAGGGCAGAGGCCTGGCCGAGGGGCGCCAGGGCCCCAAACTGGGAGACAGCCCGTCATCGGCCGTCTCTGGTCTGGACACAGACCTGGGAGAGAGTCCAGCATGAAAGCCCGTCGCCACGGCCCTGGCTGCGGGCAGAGCAGCGATGAATGATTCCCGCCCCGTGACCTCGGCAGGCATCTCCAGGCCCGTGGACTCCCTAATATACTTTGATTCAAAGCTGAAATGAGGTTTAAGCTGCTGATAGCAGGTCTCCAGCCACTCCGGGAGAGCGGAGCGGTGTGCGGCCTCGGGAGCGGCGGTGCAGGGGGATTAGGAGTCTCGGCTGAGTTCTGCCGCACGGGCTCCGGGTGACTATTAAGAGGGACGGATTAATATCAAATTTCAGGGATCTGGTTGCTTGCTGATACTGCTTAATTATCCAGATAAGTGATCGGTATCCAAGCATGAGCGGCAGATAGAGCTCAGAGCCATCATCTTGTCTTTCCTTTCCTTTCTCTCTCCATTTATTTTTTATTGAGAGAATTTCTTTATTTAATCATCCCTGGGTCTTTAAAGTGCTTTGTTAAACCTGAAACATAGACATCAATGCCAGTGAGGTTTTTGTTCTCTTTGGTTCGGTTCGGTTTGGTTCAGTTCGGTTCGGTTTGGTTTGGTTTGGTTTGGTTTGCTTCGATTCGGTTTGGCACATCCGAGGACAGAAGGGATGGGATTTTCGGTGGCCGGCTCCCCATGGCCCGTCCATTCATTCCAGATTCTTCCTGCCCATTCAGAAGGCCCCTGTCTGTGAGACCTCAGCCTTCCTGTCATTGTGAAGGGTGGGCCGGCCACTCCCTAGGCTCCCACCGCAGACTGGGAGCATCTGCTGGGCAGAGGCCGGGGCGCCGGGACAGACTCCGGGGCGGGGGAGCCCGCCCCGCGGCCTCTGAGCCTTCTGTCCTGGCTGGTAATTTTATCCCGTGAAGACTCTTTTCTCCCCCCTTCTCTCACTCTGTCTTCCCGACCCTGCTGCACTTGTGTTCTTTGTATTACTTCTGTCGCCTTGATTAGTGCTGTCTGGCTCGGGGGGCACCCACCTGAGGCTGGGATTAAGGATCAAAAGCAGAGCAAGTGGGGCTGCCCGAGCTGTTCCTTGCCTCCCCTGTAAACACTATTTAGGTCTCTGATCTGACCCATCTGCTGCTTAGCGGGGTCAGATGCACTGCCTCTTAATTAGGCACTAACTGTCCATCAGGCATCCCGCTTGCTAGGTACCATGGGACCCCCTGCCCTGGGGAGAAAGCCCCTCCCCTCCTTGACACCCTATGCAGGGCCCCCCCCTCCCCCGCTGCTCTGTTCTTCTGCCCTGACCACCGTCACTTCCTGCCGGACCCTCGACACACCAGCTGGTTTCCAAAACCCAAAAAGTTGAGAATTCTGCCGGAATGTCCCTCCCCTTTGAGAGAGCCACCCTTCCTCCCAACCTCCCCTGTGAATCAGGCCCGTGGGGGAGCTACTTAAAAACTCCAGTGGCCAGGCTCTACCTCAGAAGGTTTCTATTCAGTTGGTCGGGGTGGGATCTGGGCATTGTCTTTTCTTTGTGCTCTTTGGGTGTTGAGCTGGAGGTCACGCTCTCCCAGTGGGTCAGACCAGACTTCTCTGTGGCCCTCAGGCAGAGCCCTGTCCACACCCAAAAAAACACAAGCAGTCATCATAGCTGGTGCCCGGGATGGAGGCCAGGGATCTCCAAGAGCTGTGTCCCTTCCTCTCCCTGGCTTTACGCAAGTGGCTCCCCAGAGGTCAATGAGGAAACTGAGGCTCTGAAAGGTGGGTGAGGCAGCCATTATCTGCAGGCAGGTGACCCTCGCTAGACCACTGCAACCCCCCAGGGCCGGGATTGTGTTTTAAACTTATTTCCGTTCCCATGGTGGGTGGAATTGTGACCTCCCAAAGATATACCCATCCAGAATTTCAGAATGTGACTTTGCTCAGAAGGTCTGGGCAGATATAAGTAAGGTCGAGATTTGCAGGTGAGTTTGTCCTGAGTAGGGGTGGGCCCTAAGGCCAAAGACAAGTCCTTACAGGAGAAGAGAAGGAGAAACAGATGCAGAGACACACAGAAAGGAAGCCATGTGGGGAGACAGATGGAGGCATGTTTTGTGTCTACAAGTCATGAAACACTAACGGTGCCCAGCTTCCACCAGAAGCTAGAAGAAGGTCATGGAAATATTCTCCTTCAGAGCCTCCAGAAGGAGGTACTGCTGATAATACCTTGATTCTGAACCTCTGGGCTCCTGAAAAGTGACAAAATAAATGTCAGCTGCTAGACACCACCCAGGTTATGATGATTTGCTGTAACGACCCATAGCACCTACTGGCGTGGTGTCCAGGGTGCTCTCTGCAAAGCCCTTGTTGAGCAAGTGAGTAGTCAGCGGGGCAGTGAGTGCAATCCTGCTTCGAGCCACCTTCTTTGTCCCCAGCCTTCTGGTGACAGAGAGAGAGCTTATTTCCCTTGAGAGACTAGCCCAAGGGGGCAAAGAAGAACAGCTCTGAGATCCCAAGTCTATAAGTTATTTCAACAGAGGGCAAGATGGGGACCGAGATCCTTATTCCTTGCCCCAAAGCCACATGCAATTTTTCTTGATTTGGGGCCATGACGATGAAGACCAGCCCATATTTCCTCCTCTCTCAGTCAGATATGGGGTTCTGGCTGCCTCACTGGCTTCCTAGGGTTTTGCTGCCATACCTTGTCCTGTTGGGTGGGGGATAAGGTAGGGGTGAACTCGATCCCCTGGTCCCCTTTCTACAACATTAGCCTCCCTGTGCCTGATTCAACTGCTGGGATTTTCTGTACACTATGATCAGAGGGAAAAAGAGAGAGGGTTTGCATTCCACAGCTTAAAAGAAATTGTTGGGATGCCTTTTAGAAGAACTTGACATCCTTATGAACTGGAAAGAGGGAGAAATGTCTCCAGAACCCCACTGACGAGACCCCCTGTGATGTTCTGCTTGTTGGTCCTGATGCAGCTAAGAGGACAGCAGAGTTAGAAGATCCCTCAATGGAGAAACCCTTAAAGTGATTGGCCTTTCACCCCACTCTCTCTTGGGTTATTGAAGACCAGCTCCATCCATTTGGCAGAAAGGAGAGGGTAGTGCTTCTCCATCTGCATGTGGAGGACCCTTGCATCTCCATGGCAGCTTGGTCTGGGGACAGGAAGGCATGTTTCTTTGGGATTCTACCTTGTAGCCCTCTGTCCCCAACATGTCAAGGGGACTTCAAAGAGAGATTTATAGCTCCTGCCTGAGGCACATGCAGCAGCCGGTCCAAGTTGGCTTCTAGGGATGTTTTTGCTCTGCAGCATCCTGGAAGCTGGATGCAAATCAAGCCAAAGAAAATAGATATTTTGACATGTTCATCTTTGGTTACTTAGAGAGCAATTCGCAGACCATGGCTACCTCCTAACAGGACAAGGACTTCCAATCATGTCAACCAGTGCTCCATGTGTGCCCATGATATGCCGATGGCACCTTCTGCTTCAGTCTTCAGTGGCTTCCCCAACCCTTAGGATAATACTGCCATTGCTTGCCACAGCCTCCTCCCTCCTCCTCCTTCTGCTGATGCTGCCCTCTCCATTGCCATTTGGGGCTCAGTCTCGTTGCTTGTATCTTTCCTGAAGCATCATGTGGCCTCAGGGCTTCTGTGTCTCAGTAGCCCCCCATCCAGGAATACCCTCTCAACACTTCTTCTCATTAGCCTCTTCTTATTCTCCAGGTCTTAGCTCGATTGTCATGGACCCAGGAAAGCTGGGTCAGTTCCCCTACTCCAAACTCTGTGCTTCTCTCTTGCCTACGATGGCAGTAAATACAGAACTCTGTGAGGTGACTCAGTTGGCTATTGTCTATCTCCCTCTCTGTGATCCCAAGAGGGCAGGAGTCACATCTACTGCATGCACCATGGTACCCCGGGATCCAGCCGTGAGCACACCACATCATGCACATTCAAGGGTTAGTGAGGGGAAGCAAGGAGGCCAATGCTAGTCATCACAGAGGGGGCAGGTCGGTTGACTCCCCAGCACCTTCACACAGTCTATCTCCTGTAACCCTGGCACAATCCTGATGGGTGGACATTGACGTCTCCCTTCACTGCCAAGGAAACAGACCTGCAGAAGGTGGCTTCCCTGCTCATACCACAAGCAAGAGAGCAGAGTGTGAGTGATCAAGGAAGAGGATCCTGAATGGGTGGGCCATGAAGAGCTTCAGCTATAGAAGGACAGCCCTGGATAAGGGGAGCAGCCACTCTTCACCCAGTGTGGCCATGATGGTTGGAATTAGGAGGAAGGTTGCAACTGCAGAAGAATCCCCTGGAATCCTGGTTCTACTCTTCCTATGGAAGTCACTTCACCTTTCCTGAGAGTCCATGTCTATGTCTGGAAATGGAGACAATCACACCCACTCTCCAGTCTGCATAAACATGGCTGCCAATAGCTGTAGACTGTGAGCTCACTGAGGGCACGGTCTCTGTCCTCACCCTCTGCCCCTGCCCAGAGCCTACCAGACTACTTAGCATGTAGTTAGTATTTACAGAAAATATCCTAAATTAAGTTGGAGAATATGAAAAGAAAGAACAACTAACATTGTGTGGGCTTTATTAGTGTATAATACATCTCTATATTCACTTTTGCATTTAAATCTCATATTATCTGAAAGTTAGATGGAAGATTTGAATCCAAATCTAGTACGATGCTTGTTGTCATCCCATTTCTTAGAGCATTTTAGTATCTTTCTCTCATCTGATCCTATCTACTACTTTGATTAATGAATTCTGCAAATATTTACTGTGGGCCTACTGTGGGCCAGACACCGGCTGCTGTGCTAGGATTACATTGGGGAGAAAATAGACATGTGGTCACTTAGAGGGTAATGTTGACCTTTGGGGAGAGGCTTCCTTAGGCCAGAACCTGCAGGAAGAAGGAGAGGGATTCAGAAAAGACAGGAGGAGCTCCCCAGGCAAGCGGAGCAGTAGGCACAGAGGCCCTGTGTGGTGTGGTGGGTACTAAGTGAAGGGTCTAAATCAGTGGTTCTCAACTATGGGTGAATCTACAGCCCAGGGGACACATCTGGAGACATTTCTAGTTGTTATAATTTGGGAGGGAGTTACTAATGACATCGAGAGGGTAGAGGCCACTGGTGGTGCTAACTCTCTGACCGTGCACAGGACAGCACCCACAACAAAGAATTATCTGACCAAAAGGTGCCCGAGTTGAGAAGGCCTAGTTAAGGGGCATCCAGTGTAGTTCAATGAAGAAAGCAAATGGGGGGGGGGTGTTCTTGTGGGTTCCAAGGTATCAAGTCAGTAGAAGAGTAGATCAATCATGCAGGACCAAGAGTGGTAGGAAGCTTTTGCAGCAGCTGAGTTGGAGGCTGGTAAATCATGAGGAGATATGGCTTGGAGGAAAAGCCTAGTGAGTGTGGACAGACCAGACAAGGGGGGATGGCCACTGGTCCAGATGAGAGTCAATGCTGGATTACTGATCATAAGACCAGTCCAGATGGCACAGGACTTGCATTTAGACACACCCAGGATTGGTTCCATGATCTGTTGTCCCCAGCTTGAAATCCTTAACATTTGAACAAGGGGCTCCATATGTTTACTTTGCACTGGGCTCCACAAATTACACATTTCACCCTGATAAGAAATCATGGACAACTTTCAGGGATTGAAAGATTACAGAAGAGAGAGTTTAACCAGAGAAACAGGCTGATTTGCAGAAGATGGAATCAGAAGTGAGGGCGGAAAGATGTACTATTATCTTTAGTGCTACCAGCAAGGGACCCCCTTCAGAGACACAAAGAGAAACACCAATGCCCTCTCGATCCATGCCAAAGACGGGACTCAGACTGGGATTATGTTGTTGTTGCAACATTGCCTTAAAATGAGGGATCCACACCAGAGCAGTTTGAGCGTCAAAGGAAGTACCACTGACGACCAAGGATAAACCAGGGCCGCCCTGGGCACATCAGAGTATATGGTCATTTCCTTAAAAATCTCAAACGGTTACATGTATGTGCATTTTTATGGTTATTGCCTTAAAAACACAAGTATAGCAGTAATCAACTAATAATTTCTGACTAATCATTTTCTATCTTTGTATTACTGGCTTATCCTTATGACTTTACAATTTGGTATATTTTTATCATCCCCACACCATCAAAGGAATGCCTTCTGAAGGAGGCTCACCGGCACAGGTGGCATCAAAAGTGTCACAGTCACACTAATCTTTTCCATTTCCCTCTCTTCTGTTAAGCTGCCGACCCAGGAGACCTGTGGGAGGGTTCTTCACATTTACACCAACGACCACAGTCTCTTCTCCAACGGCTGCAGCCACCACCGATGGGCAGGTTGGGTTTTAGGGTGGCTGTGCCCATCATTCCCCAGGTTAAGCTGAGAGTATGTGCACGTATCACATATCTGCATGTTGGTCTTCACAGCTTCTTAAATTGCATTTAAATTTAGAAGGCTTTTCTGTTTGGCTGCATTTAGTAACAGAAAAGAGCTAATTAGTGTTAGTCCTTGAAGAACTTGCTCTCTAGAGCTTCTCTGAAGTGGGCTCACAACAACAGAAAAACTTAAGAGAGGCCCAAGACAGAATGCTCAGCAGTCATCACTTGGGAAAGAGGAAACAGAAATTAGAATCACAAAATGTTTCATAGTCTTTATGTGGGGTGTGATGATGGGGGAAGATACTTGCAGAGAAGTAAGATCAAAGACTCTTATTGCTAAATATTTTTGATTATACAAAATTTTCAGCATACCCCAAAGGATGGCCAATAATACGATGAACACCAATGTCCTCCAACTATCTACACGTCTGTCTATCAAAAAATAGTATTCTTCTTTCTCTCCCTCTGTCTCTTCCTCTCTATAAAATAAATTCATCATTGCCAATAGTTAGGACCTCTCATTCACCTCTTTCCCAAACACATCTTCCTCTTCTCTCTTTGGAGTCAACCAATTACCATATTAAATGTATTACTTTTCTCCCTCATAAAATTATACAATTTTTCTTATTTCCATAATCATAATATAAACTACTTTAATATTAACTTTATATTGCCTGTATTATGTGAAAGATAACATTCAGCAAATTGCCACTACCTTCCATTTTCCTTAAACAATGCTAATTCTGGGATTTTTATCGTGTCATTACGTGTATCTCTATTTCATGCACTGTAACCGTTGTGTGATATTCAAGAGTATGAAGATAGCACAATTTTAATTCATTCTTCTGTTGAAAGATATTGAGGTTGTTTCTATTTTTCTGCTGTTACAAACAATGCCGCAGTGAGGCTTCTTGCACATAGCTCCCTCTATGTAGGGTTTCTCTTGGGTATGTGGTTAGAAATGGAATTTTTAGGTCACAGAACATGAATGTCTTCAATCTAACTAGATACTGTCATTTATTTTCCAAAGTATTTGTACCAATTTAGACTCCCGCAGTCTAAAATGCCCCACTTCTACATATCCTTGTCAATTCTTAGTATTATCAATTTACTTTTAAAAATTGTCCTTCTCACGGTATTTTGTCTCCTTGATTTATAGTGATGTTGCATATCTTTTGACATCTTTGGTGTTCCAGATTTCCTTTCTGTTGAACTGGTTAGTCACATCCTTTGCCAAGTTTTTCTCTATGGTTGCTGAGATATTTTTTCCTTATTGTTTTGTAAGTATTCTTTATTATTCTGAATACTGACATCCTCTTGGTTATAGTCAGTGCTTTACATTTTCAATTTTTTATGGCATCCTTAGTAATTTTAGTGAAATTTATGTCTCTCCATTTTGATTAGAGATTCATGTGCCCTGTATTAAAAAAAAAAAAGAACTCTTGCCTAACTTAAGACCATAAAGGTTTTGCCTTTCATTTTCTTCTTAGGTTTTGCTTTTATACAGGTCTTTAACCCATTTGGAATGCACTTCATGAATGGAATGATGTGGAAGGTCCAATTCTCTTCTTATTCTCAAAGCAAAACCAATTGTCTTGCCCCATCCATCAAATACTTCATCATTTCCAAATTGTGGCAGGAACTAATAAACTATTCATCAAACTTAATTTCTCTTCCTCCTTCCAGCAAGCTGGACCGTGAGCCTTGAAGTTTGATGGTTAAATATCACTGAGTTCTGGCCAACAGCACACGAGTGGTCATGATGTGCGCACTTCCAAGCCTGGCCATGGAAACAGTCCAGAAATTGATGCCTCATGCTCCGCCCCCCCCCCTCACTTGAGTTAGTTGATTGAGGTGGACAGGGACACCATATGTGGAAGATGCTAGAATTACAAGATTGAAAACACAGGTCCTTCAATTCTAGCTTTCAAGAGAAGCACCTACCTTCAGCATTTGTGCATTAGAAATGAATTTCTATTAGGTCAAATTATTCTGATCTATGGGACACCTGGATGCCTCAGTTGATTAAGAGTCAGACTTTAGCTCAGGTCATGATCTCATGGTTCATGGGTTCGAGCCCCATGTTGGGCTCTGTGCCGACAGCTCAGAGCCCGGAGCCTGCTTTGGATTTTGTGTCTCCCTCTTTGTTCCTCCCTCACTCGCACTCTGTCTCTCTCAAAAATGAATAAATGTTAAAAATTTTAAAAAAGTTTAATACTGTGGTCTACATTTGGTTCAGAGCTGCATTTTCTGACCTGCATAGCCAACTATGTCATAAACGGAGTTTTCATACAGGTACAGGACAGGTTCTAGATTTTCTTTATTTTTTTTTAATCTATTTATTTTGAGAGACAGAGTGGGGGACAAGGTAGGGGTAGAGAGAGAGCATTCCAGACAGGCTCCATGTTCATGTAGAGCTAGATCTCACAAACTGTGAGATCATGACCTGAGCCGAAATCAAGAGTCTGGTGCTCAACCGACTGAGCCACTTGGGCTCCCTGTGTCTAGATTTTCTGTTCTGTTGGTCTTTGTTTTACTCCCTGTCCCCATTAACACCCTCCCATTGTGCGTATAATTTTATAGAAAGCATTCATACCTAAGAAGTCAAGTCTCATTACATTGCTATTTATAATTGTCTTGGTTTAACTTGGTCCATTGTTCTATCATGTAAATTTTAGAATGAGTTGTGAAGCTCTGTGAAATTTCCATGGAAATTTTTTTGGAATGTCATTGAATAATTGATTGAATTGGGAAGAATTGTCGTATCAACATCATTGAATCCTTCTGACACACACCCCACGTATATAAAATAAGCACATATATACACATATTCTTATTTTATGACACACACACACATATATATATATACATATTTTGCATGCATATAATTGCACGTACACACAGAGGCATAGTTAATGTTAGGAAAAATAGTAGTTCTTATAGAATTGCAGATTTTTAGATTTACTACAAGGCGTTTTGTATTTTTGTTACTATTGCAAATCTTATTTTTAAGGAAATATTTTTCAAATTTTTCTATAATGTTCAGTTTTTTATTTTTTTAACATTTATTTTTGAGAGAGAAACAGAACAAGAGTAGGGGAGGGGCAGAGAGAGAGAGTGAGACGCAGAATTTGAAGCAGACTGTCGGCTCTGAGCTATCAGCACAAAGTGTAACTCCATGCTCAAATGTACAAACAGGACCTGAGTCGAAGTCTGATACTTAATCGGCTGAGCCACCCAGGTGCCCAAATGTTTATTTATTTTTGAGAGAGGGAGAGGGAGAGGGAGAAGGAGAGAGAGAGAGAGAGAGGGAGAGGGAGAGAGAGAGAGAATGAGCGGGGAACAGCCAGAGAGAGAAGGAGAAGCAGAATCAGAAGCAGGCTCCTGGCCCAGAGCTGTCAGCACAGATCCCAACACAGGGCTCAAACTCAGGAACAACACGATCATGACCTGAGCCAGTCTGACACTCAACCGACTCCGCCACCCATGTGCCCCAAGGAACATTTTTGATCATGGCTCTTTATAGAAATATAATCAATTGAATAAGTCAGACATGTATCCAGCCCACTTGCTGAAATCCACTTGGTAGTTTTATTTAATAATTTCAGCTTGGTGCATTTTCCAATAATTTTATTGATACCGCAATAATTGTATTGATTTGTCTTGCCTCCTATTAACACAATGCTGGACTTAGCACTGCCATGGGAATAACTGGTTCTTTATTTAACTGTTACTGGAATACAAATATGACACTAGTGAGCCTGCCTTTGGTTTCTGACAGATCACAGAGCTAATTTCTATTTCTAGTTTGCTAAGAGATTTTTCTTTTCCTTATAAATGGGTTTTGAACTTCAACAACAGCTCTGCATCAATTGTTTAGATAGCCTACCTCCTTTATACTATTAATATGGTAAAATATATCAATTTGTCTTTTAATTTAAAATTACCCTTATGTTTTAAGACCTATCTCAAACTGATTATTTTGCATATTGTTTAGTTCATTTTGCAGTCTTTTATTTCAGATTAAATCATTTATATTCATAAATTAAGTTTATTACTGAATGAAATTGTCCATAATTTTATTTTCTCATAGTATCTTATTCTAACTTTTGGCATTGAGGTTATTCCAGAATCATAAAATGAAGGGTGGAATCATCTCTCATTTTTTTTTCTTCTGTTGATCAGATAGGAAAAAGCAAATATTAAGTCTTCCCTGACTATGTTGTTGAATTAGCATGTAAAATGCATTGCTCTTTTTTTAAAAAAACAGTATAATTAACTAAGCATTCAATGTCTTTAATTCTATTTGGTTTTTCTAGTTGTTCATGAAGTATGTTTTACAAATGTGGTATTCCTAGGAATTTTTTCCATTTATGTTTTTCACATTTATGATATAAAATTATTTATAGCTTTCTCCTGTAATCTCATCCTCTTCTCTGCTTACAGATGTATTATTTTACATCACTAATTCATTTTTATTTTAAGCTTCTTTTTGTAACTTAATGTTTATAACCAGTTATAAGTATATTTGTCTTGCAAAAAGTTAAGTTTTGATTTTGTTCACATTTTTCTGTTTCTTTCATTTTATTACTTTATCTCTGCTCATATTTCTTTGTTTCTTTCTTTTTTTTTAAGATTGTCTTCTATATTCTTCTTAAGATTTCTTCTTTTGTATCTTAGGCCACTGATTTTTTTCTTTCTTTTTTTCCTAATAAAGACAATTAAGGCTATTAATTTCCCTTTAAATCTTGCTTTACCTGCATGTCACAACTTTGATTATAATATGTTTATTATAATCTTATCCTTATTCTTTTTCAGATTTTTACTATGATTTTTTTTGTGTCTTTAATTTTTTTTAACCTTTGTTTTTGAGAGAGAGAGAAAGACAGAGCATGAGCATGGGAGGAACAGAGAGAGAGGAAGACACAGACTCTGAAGCAGGCTCCAAGCTCTGAGTTGTGAGCACAGAGCCTGAGCTGGGGCTCTAACTTAAAAACCATGAGATCATGACCTGAGCAGAAGTCAGACACTCAACTGACTGAGCCACCCAGGCGCCCTGTGGTTTTTTTTTTTTTTTAAGTATAGTTATGTTTACAAATGTAAGTGTACCATTCAGATTCTCATCACAGAAACAGAACTTATCATAAATTTCAAAAGGGGATTTAAGTAATGAGACAGTGATCAAAAATGAAAGATGAAAAAGCAAACAATGTTAGGACTCTGAAATTAATTACTGTAGGAGTGGCTGTCACTTGTGGGACTAGAATAAAAGAAGAAAGTACTGGTGCTCAGTTGGAGTGTCTGGTGTTCTGCTGCCGGTAGTGACTTGAGGAGGCACTGGGTACTGCTCATAGGGTGCTGAGTGTCTCGGTGCTGGGTGAAACGGCTGCTGGTGGGGTGAGGCTGACAGGAACAGGAAGACAGAAAGTCCCGTCTTTCCTCTTCTCTCCTTCCAGCCGCCCTGTGGTACCTTCTATTGGCCAAAACTTACAGGAAGTGAAATATCAAAAATGTTTAGGAAATGAAATTTGTAAATGAATTCCCAGCCCCCTTCCCCCCGCCTGCATCACAGAGCACAGGCAGTGGTTTTTGAGTGGAAAGTCAATAAATAATTAACCAAAAAAGATGTTTCTAAATTATTTTAGTGGTATTGAACTCAAGTGCCTTTTTTTCTGTTTACCTCATTGCACTGAAAAGACATAATTTCTATGAGGAAAATTCAAACTGGGGCTGATGACTACTATTCAGAGAGAAATAAACACGATTCAGCACCTACCATGTGCTGGTTGAGTGTAGCCCTGGGCAGTAAAAATAGAATTCCAGCCACATATGCAATTCAAAATTGCCTAGTAGCCATATCAAAATAAAACATATGAAATTAATTTTAGTAGTATCTTTTACTCAACTCAATATACCCAGGACACTAGCCTTTCAACATGTAGATAAGATAAAAATTATTAATAAGTTATTTATTTATTTTAATTTGTAAGCTCTATGTCTTTGAAATCCAGTGTGTATTTTATACTTTCAGCATGTTGCAATTGAGAGGCTAAATTTTCATCAGCAATGTTTTGTCTATATTTTGATTTCATATAATTTGTAGTTAAAAAAGTTGGTTCACATATCCAAGTTATTTCAAAAACACTTAAAATGTCCTATTAACTAAATCAAGTATGGTTTTTTAAATTATAATTAAAATGAATTATAATCAAATAAAAGTACTTTTTTTCCTCTCAATCTCAGAAACTGCATTTCAAATTTTCTTGTTTTAACTTTTTTTAATGTTTGTTTATTTTTTAGAGAGAGAAAGAAGGGGAGGGGGAAAGAGAGACACACACACAGAATCTGAAGCAGGCTTCAGGCTCTGAACTATCAGCACAGAGCCCAATGCAGGGCTCCAACTCACGGACTGCAAGATCATGAGCTGAGCCCAAGTCAAATGCATAATAACTGACTCAGCCACCCAGGCACCTGACATTTCAAATTTTCAATAGCCACATGTGGATAGTGGCACTCATGTTGCTTAAGTACAGGTCTAGAAAATACTAGTAAGAGCAGGTTGAGATGCACATAATTCAAGTTCTCTTCAGTTGACCAACTATAAAAGTAAAATATCTTCCTTCTGTGCCTTAGGGAATAAATACAAACACAATTCTCTGAATTAACACCACAAAGACATTGTTAAAGGATTTTATATTTCTTCCTGAACTTTTGATCTCTAATTACAGATCTGAATAATAATATTATCTTATTTCTGTCTTATTTTCAACTCATCTACCATCTGTTCATTTATTTATCCACCCATCCATCCATCTATCCATCCATCCATCCACCCATCCATTTTTTCTTCCTATATATACTCCCAGAACACTTATTAACTAACTAGACACAGTGATAGGGTCCAGAGATAAAGATGAATAAGATATAATCTCTACAATCAAGTAGATGTAGCTATCCACATAAACAAGCTTTTGCAATTTACAGTAATAACAGCCATGTAAACAAAGTGCATAGTGAGAATCAACAAAGGGAGTGACAAATTCTGATGGTCAGTGGAAGAGATATTTCTAGGAGAGGGAAGAGTAAGAGTGAATCCAAGCAAAAACGCTAGGATATGCTTTGGTAATTAGGAGTAGTGTGGCTGGATGAGTAGATGAGAGAGTCTGAGAATTGTGAGCTGGGGCCCGTGCCCTGAAGGCCAGGGCCAGGTCTCTGAGTCCCCTCTCGCTGGTGGTGTGGAGTTTCTGAAATGTATTAAGTGAGAAATGGCAAAATCAGACACATATTTGGAAAAGATAATTCTCCAGGGTAGTGATAGAAAGCAGAAACAACAAACACCCAAATACCCACATTAGCTGTTTGATTTCTCTCCCCGTGGGAATGTGCTCTGTTATATGCTTTTCTCTGACCTTTTCTTTGAGTATTTCCGTTCACTGTTGATTCCCAATATCATGAAATAAGCTTTCCCTTGTATGATCTTTGAAAAACTAGTTTTCCCACATTTCCTGTTGAGAACCACAGTCTTTGGTGATGAAGGACTGGGCAGTAAATAACTCAAGAGGTGGAAGTCGTTGACTAAATCCCAAGACCACATGGTATTGTTCCTTCTCTAAACCACCAGAACTATTTGATTTTCTACCAGTCCTGTCATGTCTATAATCACCAAATATGCCAAGGAAATTCCAGATAATATTCAGAAAACATTTCTTAACACCTGCAATGCTCTTCTCAGAGGCTCCTCTGTCTCTGATCCCCAGTTACCCACAGCGATAATCCTGTCCTTAACATACTCTTTATTGAGTCCTTCCCTTTCTTGTCTCCTATCTCACACCCACACAGTGGTCCCTGGGCAACTTCCCAAATAAATGCTTGTACCCATTCCATGTCTCAAAGACTGCTTTGATGGTAACCAAATGTGGACAGTGAACCCACCGTGCTTACTGGTTTGGCCGACACAGGGAAGGCCTGTGGTGGGTGTCATTGGAGCATGCCACTGCCCCTCCCACTGTTCTCTCTGTTTTGTGTGGCCTGTGACCCATTACATGTGAGGATTTTCCAAGAGTTAATCTGGAAAACTTAATGAGTAAATGTGGAGAGATTTGGGGTGGAGTTTCACACATTGTTTATTTTGCTTAAGAATATGAAAGGTACATTTAGCTGCACCACTACATTTCCCAAAAGAATTCATGGTATTAACACAGTGTTTCATTTTGAATTTACTCCATACTGAGTGAGGAAACACATTAGCCAGAGAGATATTTCTGATGAAAAGAATCTGTGATGACTTAAAGGCCAAGAGTGTCTCAACTCTGTTCACACCCAGAAGAGCAGGAGTAGCTCATCTTAACTATATTTAGAGAAGTAGAAAAGAAGAAGGAAGAAAGAAGGAAAGGAATAAGAAAAATTCTGAATTTAAATCATGGAGGCTGCACATTTTTACTTTGAATGAAATTTTAGACTAAGTGGTAAGTTCTCTGCTATAACTAAGCTTTTAACAAATTTAGTCCCTTTCTTAATTTCCGTAAGAATATAAGATCATTGGGTGCTCAACAAACATTAGGTCTTCAACAAACATTGTGGGTGTTCCCAAAGGCTGAGTTTCCAAGGGAGAGGCTCCCTCTTCTTCCTGTAGGCCAAGCATCCTATTTAGGGTAAGAATGTGGTAAATTCAGATCACAAACATAATTACATACATACTGTATAATCCTATGTTTTCTACCATGAGGACCTTCCCATAATGAGCAGCCCATAATACTGGTGATGATCTAGGATGTGTGTAAACTCTCACCCGAAATCTCTCTGGGGGCACAGATCCAATGAAATCACTGTCATCTTTCAGCACTGTGCTTCAAGCTTAGGAAAGAATACTGAATCATGAGGTTGGACTTAAAATTTCATAACAAATTAAATCAGAATTGTTCTAATACGGAAATCTATAGATGTTTTCTGAATTATAATTCAAGAAGTACAGCCAAACTGCTTCTGACTATACATTGGCATTGAAGGGGGAACTAATACTAAAGAGAAGCCATATATTCTCACTCATTGCTGCCAGGTCATTTCTTACATGGTGGCGTTAGACATTTCATTGCCATGAAGACTCCAAGGCTCTCCTTACTGCACACATACTCTTCAGCCTGATTTCAATGGTCTTCAGAAAATGAGCCCAACATGGTTCCATATTCGTCTCCTTGTATACTGTGGTCAGACTGCTTTCTTAGTGTCTCCTAAACACACAATTTTAGTTCTTCCAGTTGCAAAAAACATAAACAAATGCATACTTTCCCAGGAGAAATACAAGGATTTATTGGAGAGGAACTGAGATAAATCTTGAGCAACCAAGGCTCAAGAGGGGGGAGAATCAGGGCAGCCAAGCTTAGTATGAGCTTGAAGACCGCCTCTCACCTAGCTCTCTGCCCTCACAAAGACTTCGGTTCTACCACTTAATATCTGGAAATCTCAGGTCATGTGACAAAAGCTTTGCAGACAGAATAGAACAGGCCAGCTTTGCTCATGGGACTACTTTGGACCGATCACCTATGAATATGGGTGAGAAATCATGAAACTCTAATATGGTACCTAAGATCCTGGTTCTATGCATCTAGGGCAGATCAGCAAAAAGATCCAAAGAGAAAATTAGTCCTAAAAGGTGTTTTCACAGACTGTGTTCATATACTGCACTTTTCTCCCTATGTGTCATTAACATTCCTCTGCGAAGTCATGCCTATCCATTCAGGATGACCTTGAACTACAACTTTCCACATTCTCCAAATAAGATAATTTCCCCACTATGAATTCTCAATTTTTTTCTCATATGACTTTTTTTAACTGAGATATAATTCACATTCCATAAAATTCACCCTTTTAAAGTATACAAGTCAACCATTTTAGTATATTCACAAGAGTGGTAGGTACATCCATGACCACTAATTCCAGAACATTTATATCATCCCAAGTAGGTGCCCACATCTACTGATAGTCACTTCTAGTTCCTCGGGCCCTGAAACCACAAATCTACTTTTTTTTCTTACTTTCTTTTAGCAAGATGTTTTCAAGGTCCATCCATGTTGTTTCATGTATCAGATCTCCATTCCTTTTCTAGCCAACTAGAATTCCAAGGTACAAAAATTGATCCATATTGTGTTCATCCAATCAACTTAAAAACATTTGGGTTGTTTTCATTTTTGGATAATTATGAGAATCCTGTTATGAACATTCATGGACAAGTTTTTGATTAGACACATATCTTCCATTTTCTTGGTTATATGCCTTAGAATGGGACTGGTGGTGACATGGTCATTCTGTTAAACTCTCACCAGTTATGTGTGTGAGATTCAATTTCTCCATATTTCTGACAACACTAGTCATATATATATATGTGTGTGTGTGTGTGTGTGTGTGTGTGTGTGTGTGTGTGTATATATATATACACACACATAGATATTAGATAGATAATACAGATACAGATATAGAGAATAGTCATTCTAGTGGGTGTGAAGTGATACCTCATGATCTTGACCCATTATTTCCCTAATGGCTAATGATGTTAAGCATCTTTCCATATGCTTTAATAAATTGTTTTCACAGTTTAGTCATGTGGGCATCCTGCGTGATGGTGTCATGCATATCCCAATAAACATGTTGCATGACAAGCTGTGAACCTATCTTCTTTTAAGCCACTGGGATTTGGGGAATTTGTGGGCATTTATGGATTAATGTTAGCTCCTGATACTTGCAGCTGAATCGTAATTCCTTTTGTATTTTCTGCAGCTGTCAGCACAGTGCCAGGCACCTAGGAGGTCCTTGATAACTTGCAATGAATTTGATGAAATAAGATTTGGCTTTATCTAATGTGTCCATAAGAACCCTCTTTTACTGATACACTTTGACAAGTTGAATCACTCTAAAGTGATCTTATTGTCGCCATATTAATACCTCCACTCAGCTCAGCATCCAGTAGATGCTTGAAATATTTTTATCACTAATCTTCAGAACACCTTTCTGTGGCAGATGTTGCTAGACTCATTTTACAGAATTGGAAAATAGGCATAGAAACCATGATATACACCACACATCCCATCAGCTCCATTGTATCTCCCAGCCCCTCCATAATTAGAACCAAAAGACTGTGAGCAAAAGTAGGTTGTGCCATATCCAGGCTGAAACAGTAAAGAAATGGCACATGATTCTTCAACTATCATCTCCTCTTTTATGGCAACCAGAGAAGACATACCTTCTGATGGTCCAGCTCTAAGATGGAGGAGCTGATGTGAGCCTGTTTCCTGAGTGATGGTGTGGGGAGTATCACTGATAGACATGTCACACGACAAGAAATAAACCTCTCTTATATTAAGCCACTGGGATATTGGACTTATTTGTTACTGAAGCATAACCCAGCTTATCTTTACTAGTACATGGGCATTAATTAGTTTACCTAAAGCCACCCAATTGAGATGCAGAAGAACCTAGGATCAACACCTGGACTATTTGTCTCCAGAATTCTCTCTAGTTCCACTCTAAAAACTGCGAGAATTACCTTCAAGTGGAACAACTTACAATGTAATTCCATATCCATTTCCTATAGTGGATAGCCATAGTTGAGTTAACCGAAATCTAATGTGGGGTGGACTCATGCCCTTATCTTCCACCTAAATGTACATTCATAATTAATTGCAGAATTTAAGCTGGTAGGGTGTAAGCATTGGCAAAAAAAGAAAAATCACACATCTCACAAGGTTAAATCAGCTCCACTGAGATCTCAGTCAGGAGTAGAAAAGTCAAGGAAAAATGGCCATCCTTCTGGCTCTCCATAATTCCAGGTCTCTGCCTTGAAAATGAACATTTTCTTCTCAGAAGAAAGTTGGTGCTATGTCTTTAAAGACTGCTGAATTCCACTGAAACACTCAACCATTTCTTTCCACCCTCTCAGACCGATATTGCAATTTACAATTATTTTCACATCCAAAAGACTGAAATATCTAGGACAGTGTAATGCTCCAGAAAGAAGCCATGGCCATGAACAAGTTGAATATATAAACTCGAGTAAAATGAAATAAAGTCACAGAAAATTATGGGAATACTTGAAGAGACTCCACCTTTTCTTTTCCTTCACTTTGTGTTATTTCACATGCAGACCCTGCCTCTGGGCCATAATGTAATTCCTGAGAACATTTATTTCAAAAATGTCTTGTTCTAATGAACAAATCTGAAAACACAGGCTTTTAAAAATTAAAACATTAGTTTAAAAGGGGATATTTTGCTGTATCACACCCATTAGGATTTCCCAAGTTGAACAACATTAGATGTCCATGATCTCATGAGCAAGTGAAATAGGATGGCTGGTAGGGAATCACACTTTATCCAAACTGGGTAACTCTGGAGCTCTAGACCCAAGGGGAACCCATCGAACCTCAGCATTCCAATCTCAGTTTACCAAATCCATACTCAGCCTCAAGGAAAACCTAGACCGAAACTTGATGATACACAATCCTTACAGGTAGGCACTCAATTCTACATATTTTTTTTTTGCATATTAAGATTCTAAAAATTGACAAGTTGGATGAGGATCCACTTTACGGGCTAAGAATAAAAAAAATGTTTTATCAGTTGCCCTCTGAGCCTCGACAGGGTAAATTCATCTTCAAATTTATCTTCGTTGCTTCAAAAGTCTAATTTGAGTATTCAGCCTCCGAAATCAATCTCAGATGTCTCTGGGGAGCGGGAACAAATAGCTTGCCTGCACTGCATTAAGTGTGAGCTGGGAGGGGAAAGACTTTGCCTTTCACACACTATCAGTGAGAGGAGAGTGATGGCAAAAAGAGAAAGAGAAAGAAACCAGACATGTTTGGGGGAACATCATTTAACTATTCAGAGTATGGAGCTTTCAATATTCACAGAACAGAACAACCTGACTTTGACCTTGCTTTTGCAAAGATACATTGGTTGGTTTGAGGATCACATTGGAATTAGCCTGAGGCAGAGGGGAATCATGGCCCGGAATGGAGGGGCTGCGTCCCCAGTACTCTTCGGCTGAGCTTGATATCAGTTCGTTGAGGATCAGACACACAGGCTCCAAGAACCAGAAAATTCTAGTTGAAGGGGCCTGAGAAGGATCTTTTCTTTCCCAGCGCTTGGCTGGGCTGATAGAAAATAAGTCCTATTGCCCCCAGGGAAGGTGGCAGAGACGGTTTCCCTTTTGCTGGGCTCTATTAACTCTCTTGGGGTTAGAGTGTCTGCCCATTGCTGTCAACAAGGATAATTTGCACAAACAGAACACGGAGTTTGCTATCAAAGAACTCAAATTTGGGCAAAATGGAAAATGCAGCTTTCCATCCCAGGAACATGTACCCAGAGGGAAAGTGACTTATTTTGCAAACTGGGAAACTTCACTGATGAGAGACTTTGGTTCAGGGTGGGAGGAGAAATCTGCTATTTTAGTAAGACTGCTCCAATGGAAAGTGATGGGGAAAGTCTGGGACCAGAGCTTAAGAAGGCTAGATCTGAGACTTTTATTTTCCATTTCAGAGCCTGTTGCCATCTGTAGGTGGTGTCTCAGAGGAAATGTGAACATTTGATAAAATATGGGTCTAGGGGCATCTGGGT
Organism: Mungos mungo; assembly: GCA_004023785.1. Classification (NCBI taxonomy): domain Eukaryota; kingdom Metazoa; phylum Chordata; class Mammalia; order Carnivora; family Herpestidae; genus Mungos; species Mungos mungo. Next base: position 52,733 of record PISW01006793.1, read on the forward strand.
GGCTCAGTCGGTTGGGCGTCCAGCCCGACACTGGGATTCAACTCACGGACCATGAGATCATGATCTGAGCCAAAGTCAGACACTCAACTGACTGAGCCACCCAGGCACCCCAGTGCTCCAATTTTTTTAATGTTTATTTATTTATTTTGAGAGAGACAGAGTGTGAGAAGGTGAGGAGCAGAGAGAGAGAGAGAGAGAGAGAGAGAGAGAGGGAGAATCCCAAGCAGGCTATGTGCTGCCAGCACAGAGCCTGACTCAGGGCTCAACTCATGAACTGTGAGCTCATGATCTCAGCCAAAATCAGGAGTGGTATGCTTAATCTGCTGAACCACCCAGACACCCCAAATTTGTACCATTTAATTAGAGTTTGTAGGAAATCTTGGTAGCAGAAGATCACATCCTACTTCCCTATTTGTCCAAGACTCATCAGAAACTTGTTTAATTAATTTCCCCATCCATCCATCCATCCATCCATCTACTCATTCATGAAATGAAAAAGCAATATTTCTTTATAAATTCTCATTAACCTGCTGACCTTGAAAAAGCCACTGACCTCCTCTGAATATCCCTTTCCTCACCTGTCAAAACCAAACTTCTTACCTCACATTGTTATTGAGGAGATTAAATGAATTGATGATGATGATGATGATGATAATAATAATAATAATAATAATAATAATAGGGGTGCTTGCTTGGCTCAGTCAGCTGAGCATCTGACTTTGGCTCATGATCTCATGGTTCATGAGTTTGAGCCTCACGTCTGCTTCAGATTCCATGTCTCCCTCTCTTTCCTCCCCTCCCCTTTTCACCCTCTGTCTCTCTCTCTCAAGAAAACAAATATTAAATAAATGAATAAGAAGAAGAAGAAGAAGCAATTTTAAGAGTGCTTGGCACATGTTCACTCTTTATATAATTAAGACCTACATTGCTACTTGCTCGATGCATAAACTTAGGTAAGTGGCAAACTCTGTGACCCCCAACTGACTCAGAGGCCAAAACTGGAAGTTATGCCAAAATTGTGTGTGGCTGTGAGGATTCTATGAGAAAACACATGGCAGAGCACCCGGCACATAGTAGGCACAGGAGACATGTCTGTTCCTCTCCACTGGTGCATGTTCCGCGTCCGTGGGTTTGCAGATGATGGCCTTCATGTCATCTCTCCCCAAGTTATTCCTAATTGACTTAAGAGTTAATATTATTATTATTATTATCTGTAATGGAGGAAGGGAAGCCACTCAGCCCACCTGCTAATTTGAAACATAGTGACATGTGAAAAAGAGGAAGACGTCACTGGCCTCCAATCACCACAAAGTCATTGGCCAGGCTGGGCCTAGAACCCAACTCAACGGCCTATAATGTATCTTTTCTACTACATAATTTTACCTAACGTGGTCCCAAATAACAAGCTCTTACAAAGAACCAGATCAGAGGACACATTCAAAACAACCCTCTGTGAATATCCATTTCTCAAACCTGCTGCCCCAAAGCCGGGGTGGGGTTCCCTCAGATTCAGTTACCACAAGACAAGGGGGAGAAAGGGGCAGAGAGATCATTCCATCACTCAGATGACTCCTTGCGAATAGACCTGGTTATTTTATTTCATTTTGTTTTATTTTATTTTGTTTTGTTTCGTTGTGTTTTGTTTTGTTTGGTTCGTTTCATGTCAGTTATTTATTTATTTATTTATCTATCCATGCATTTATTTATTTCTTTTGGCTTCAGGAGACTCCGTGGCTTTGAATACTGCAAATCATCTCCCTCCCGGATTTCCCAGCTTACTTGGTCAGTACAAACAGGACAATTGCCTAAGCTACGCGGAAACTTTGATGTTCTCCGTCATTGTTGGCACACAATAGCACTCAGATTGACCTACTTAACGTGTGCCTTTTCCTCTCTGCTCCCTGATAGGACTCTGGCTGTATTTACAGACTCTGCAGAAAACGTGGATTTAGATAGCGCTTCCCTGGGGAGAAATTATTAGCCCTAATCCTTGTCTTGGAACAAAGCAAACCCGTCGATGGGATAATGGAGCTCAGATAACTCCCAGCACCTGATCTGCCTTCCAGCCAAGGGCCCCAGTACAATGCCCACATATAAATCCAGGCTACTCACCTGGCAAGGGTCACCGTATTAATATGCTAATTGTAGGACAGTTTGCCAATTACGCTATTTTTATAGATCCTTAATTAATTAGAGCAAGATTAAGTATCATTTGATCATGTCGTTTACCCTACGCAGAGCCCGTGAAGACTTGGGGCTGACATCCTCAGCACCTTCAAATGCTGGGAAGGTTCAGCATCAATTAGCCCTGACTTGACTTAATTGTCCTTTTTCTTCCTCTTTCTTTTGCTGAGGACTTCATGGTCACAGTGCAGGGTGAGATTCGTCTTGGACGTCAGGCCAAGGCCAGCAAGAAGTAGGAGCCACAACTTGACCAACGGAGTCTTCGTTCCAGTTGTTCTGTCCCCTACCTTTACAAGAGCCTGTTCAGCCCAGCAAAAACCAGACCCGGGGTAGGTAAAGCCAAGTGGGAATTAATTCCATGTCCTACTGGTGGGGTGACAAAACATGCACAAGCTGGATGAAGAGTAATAAGCCAATAAGTCCCAAATCACCAAAAACCTGTCTAGAGCATCTGTCTGGAAACTTCTGATTTAGGAACTGAAGTTGAGAAAATTGCAAGGGGAGTGTGCAGAGGCATGTGCGTGAGATGGCGGCATAGCATTCTTTATAAAGTGTAGGGATGGAAACTACCGAGTAGCCATTGCTAGATAAATGACTTACTGTAGACGTCGGCATGGAACACTCCCTACTATGTGGCATTATGTAGTGTGTCGCTCTTTTCTGACACAGAAAAATATTTACATCAAATTAAACTTAAAAATCAGGTGACAACATTATTATATAGTTTGGCTTTACTGTTATAAATATATATAATATATCTATTAGCAATACTTATGTATAGTAGTGTAATAGGATTAAAGTGCTTTTGGCTATCTTTTCTAAGTACAAAGTCCTATCCTTCCCCATAATTTTTGTATAACAACTTTATTGATTTAAAACTCACATGCTATAAATCCTACCCTTTTATTTTAGTTTTTAAAATTTTCTTGTTTATTTTTTTGAGAAAGAGAGTGTGAGTGCATGGGTGCACACGAGAGGGGCAGGGGTTGGGAGAGAGGGAGAAAGAGAGAGAGAGAGAGAGAGAGAGAGAGAGAGAGAGAGAGAGAGAAATTCCAAGCAGTCTCCATGCTCAGCATGGAGCCCAACAAGGGACTCAATCTTCCGAACCATGAGATCATGACTTGAGCTGAAATCAAGAGTATGACACTTAACGGACTGAGCCACCCAGGCCCCCCAAAACTTACCCTCTTAAAGTGTACTATTCATTGATGTTTAGTATATTCACAAAGCTGTGTAACCAATGACTAGATCTAATTCCAGAACACTCACATTGCTCTAAAAAGAAATCTGGTACTCACTGTCCATTTCCCACTACTTCAAATGTCCCTGGCAACCATTCATCTACTTTCTATCCCCATGGATTTGCCTATTCTGGACATTTCATATATGTGGAAACATACAATATGAGACCTTTGGTGTCTGGCTTCTTTCACTTAGCATCATGTTTTCAAGAGTCAACCCCACCATAGCACATATCCGAACTTCGTTCCTTTTTATGGTCAAATAATATTCCATTTAATGGAGATACCACATTTTGTGTATCCACTCATCTATTTGTTGATGGACATTGAGTTGTTTCCACTTTGTGGTTGTTACAAATGATTCTACTATAAACATCTGTGTATAATTTGTATGTGGACATTTGTTCTCTGTCTTCTTGAGCATATACCTAAGAGTGGAATTTCTGGGTCATGTGGTGATTCTATACTTAAAGATTTGAGGCACTACCAGACTGTGTTCCAAAGTAGCTGTGACATTTTACATTCCCCCCAGCAACGCATGAGTGTTCTAGGGACCCCACATCATCTCCAGCACCTGTATCGAACTTTTATTATAGCTGTCCTAATGGGCGTGAAGTGACATCTCATTTGTGGTTTGGGTTTGCTCTTCCTTAATGCCTAATGATGTTGAGTCTATTTTCATGTGCTTGTTGGCCTCATCCATTGGCCTATAATGCCTCCTTGAAAGCCGTGCTGGGCCAGTGAAGCTTCATTTCCCAGTGGCAACCCCTCAAGTATTTAAGAACAGTGGCTCTGGGTACCAGCGACTTTCTCCAGGCTCCACCTCCCCCCGGGCTGTCCACCATTCTCTCATCTCATCTCACTCATCTCAATGCCTTTGTCCCTTTTTCCTGAAAAGGCTACAAAGTCAACATCTTCCTACCCTTTGGTACCTAAGAATATGCATCCCTTCCTGTTCAACTCCATGGAGAACAGAAGAAGCACCCCACCCCTCCTGGACGCCACCTTCTTGCATACCCAGTCTGGGGGTCATTCATTCATCTGCCCTATTCCAGCTTCTCTGCCACACACTCATCCGGACAGAAACAATGAGTATGTGTATGCAGGGCAACAAATATTCTTTGCTCGATGAAATTTAGTTAGGCCCCTGACACTTCTGATCCCATCTATAGCCTTCCTTGTAAAATCCAGTTTCAGCAAGAACTTTGTTAAGTCAGCTTAGCAAAAATAGCCCACCCTCCATATCTGATCACCCTTGAAATCTGATTGGGTTCCTCATCTTCCATCACCCCCAGAGTGGATATCTGATCGCCCCAGCCTATCTTGAGCAAGATTCCTATTGGGGCAGTGTAGCCAGAGTCCTCTCCTATGCCTGGTGTTTCCTCTAGGAAATTTTCCTTTCACTGACCCCCACTCCACTCCAACCATGCTGTATTTGACTTGACCCTGCCCTTTTTACCCTACCACAAAATTATATTGCAGTGGTCCTTACACTCATCAGAATGGTCCTGAATAGAGTCTGCTTTTCTATCTGCTTTTAACAAGTATCATAAATAACATTTTCTTTAATAACAGCTCCTGAAGAGGCCTGTTAGCACAGACTACACACAACTTATGTCCACTGTCCATGCATGATTTCCCAGCACCCAAGCCATGTCTACCTGTGAAGAAGCAGTTATGTGTATTTGTGTGTGTGTGTGTGTGTGTGCGCGCGCGCGCGCGTGCGCTCTCTTTTCCTCATTTTCACAAAGTTCCACATGCAGGAGCATCAGCTCTGCTGCTGTAACACGGCCCACCACTGCCTAACCTCCGCCCAGCCTCCTCCCAGGCCTCCCTGCCTCTCTCCTTCCCAATGAGCAGCTAGAGAGACTAAAAAATAAGATGAGGCTTTTTCCTACCTCAGTCCCTAAACTTTACCCCCCTAAACCCAATGGGAAGAGGTCTGGGAGGCCCTGCAGGAACTGAGCAGCTGACTTCCCCAGGACAGCTGGCCCTCTCTCCTCTGCCCTCACACCCCAGGCTCCCTGGTCTTTGGTCCCTGGAGTGTGCCAGTTCGTCATCAGCCAGGAGTCCTCGATCATGACTCCCCCCTACCTCTCCCCATGCTCCCTGGTCATCTCTTACCCATCCCTAAAATCTTAGGAGTCAGCCCCCCATTTCTGCCAACAAGGTCTTCCTGCTCTGCCACCTACCAACACACACATCTTGACAATAACAATAATAACCACCATTTACCTGTGTGCGTGTGTGTGCGTGTGTGTGTGTGTGTGTGTGCTTTAAACATTCTGCAGAAATAAATACACTTAATCCTAACTTGACTGGTGAAGAGATTGAGGCATACTGTTAAAAAACAAACATCTTGCTGCCATTCACACAGCCAGTGAGAGGTGGATCCAGAAATCATGCTCTCTGGCTCCATAAAACCATTGCTCTTATTATTCTATTCTCATGTTCACTGTACCCCCTCTTATATCCCCTCTCTTCATATTATAATATAAAATAACTGGTCCCTGCCATTTATTTATTTATCCATCTATCCATCCAACCACTCACCCACACATGCAATCCATCTACCCCTCCACCTACACACCCATCCACCCATTCTGTCTATCTATCTATCTATCTATCTATCTATCTATCTATCTATCTATCATCTATCTATCTATTATCTCTTTCTTTCGACTTCTTCCACAGACTGTGAGCTCCATCCAGGGCAGGAGCTCCCATTTGTTTTGTTTATAGCTGTATTCTCAGAGTTAGTGCAGTACCTGAGTTAGGTACCTCGCTCAGTGTTGACAATCAACATGTGCTGTGTGATCCAATGAAGGAATGGATACCCATCTCTGTTCTAGGCACCGGGTGTGTAAAGAAGATGTGAACAAGGTCCCTTGGCTTGAGGAGGTCACAATATGTTGTGGAAAGGGACCTCATCACCACAGCATGGTGAGAAGTTGAGATGAAAGCCAGATGGGGAAACCCTGGGTCTGCTTGGGGCGGGGGATGGGAAGGACTTCCTGAGGAGGAAACCATTTCATGGTTGAGTTGTGTCTGCTGAACCCACACTCCTGACTGGCATTGACTTGATCCTCCCCCTAGACTTTTTCACAGATCTGTCTGGGGAATCAGTGGCCCAGGGAACACAGGGATGTCTTCCCACATTGGAAGGGCTGTCACTTATACAAGGGGACTGACTCATGCTGTGTGGCTCCAGGAGACATAACCCACAGATTCTGGCTCAGAAGAAGCTCCAGGCCACGTGAGAAGCACAGCGGTGTGAGATCCCCCAGTTTGAGGCTCTGGCCCTGGAGAAGATGACCTCTTGTCAGAGCTGTTGACTTGGAGATTCCTGAACTGGGAACCAGCAGGGAGATTATGCACAGAACTTGCTTCCAACCATGCTAAACTCCAATGCTTTTGTGCTCTTGAGGGTTTACGGAGCACCAAGTCACTGATCAATATCACCTTTGTGTATCATCCATGTAGGGAAAAGTCAAGTATCCAAGGGGTCCACTGGGTTTGGGGAAACAAAGTCCATATTTGTGTAGACCTATCATAAAGAACACAGCTTAGAGGTGCCTGGGTGACTCAGTCAGCTGAGCATCCAACTTTGGCTCAGGTCATGATCTCGTGGTTTGTGAGTTTGAGCCCCACGCCGGGCTCTGTGCTGACAGCTCAGAGCCTGGAGCTTGCTTCGGATTCTGTGTCTCCCTCTTTCTCTTTGTCCCTTCCCAACTTGTGTCAAAAAAGAAGCCAACTTTTATTTTCATCTTCAAGGGAGTAGAGACTCTTTCATGCTTTTAACAGTTGTAATGGCAAATGTGGTGTTCCACCAACCACAAATATACACACATAATTTAGAAAATACAGAAAAGCAACAAGCCAGAAACAAAACTACCCAGACCTCTCTCACCTTGATTGGCCTATAAACTTTCTCGTGTATTTTATTTTATTCATGTGTTTCATTCTAGTCTTATTTTCTATAGCCACATATGTGTAATTTTATTTTAATCCCGCATTTTCTCTTCAAAAACACTATGAACTTGTTCCGTGTCATTAAGTAGCCTCCTAAAATATAATTTTTAATGGCTGCTTAGTATTCTATTTTATGGCTGCTCCATAAATTAGTTAACTACTCCATTACTGGTGGGTATTTAATGTGGTTCCAGAATTTCAGCAGCATAAATAATGTAATGGAGTTTCTTGTCTATAGCTTTTTGCCTATATGATTACTTCTTTAGGAAAAAAATCCCTGGAATTAAAATTGCTAAGTCAAAGCAAGGTTCACTGCTAAGGCATTTGACATATATCACCAAATTGTCCTCCGGAAAAATCTTAGCAATTCAGCCCTGCCAGCAGTTTTTGGGGAGTGTATTTATGTCCTCATTTAGAAACCTTTGCCTGGGAGCTTGTTTCTGGATGCGGTGTGGACGAGGAAGGCAGAGTTTATGCAGACTCTGATGCTGGGTACAAAAGTCCAAGATCCAGAGACAGAAGGTCTGGGATCAAGTCATACCTCAGCTGCCCCCGTGCACACCCAGCACCCTCAAAACCAATTCCATCACCCAGAAATAACTGCAAAGTTCCAATGAAGGGAAAGAATATAAGACTTGCTTCTCCCAGTAGGATTAACATGTAAGTCTGCGCAGAAGTGATTTCAGCATCAAGGGGGCTCGCTGTAAATGATTAGTCAGTGGGAGAGGCAGGGCTGAGTGGGGATGAAAGCCAGGACTCTGAAACGTGCCTGCCCATGCCACATGTGTCCTTGGCCCTGCACTTGACCTTTCAGTGATCAGTTTCTTCATCAATTAGATGGAGCCATAGTCGGGATTAAATCCACTAGAATCCTCAGTACAGTGCCTAGTATACAACAGCAGAGCGCCGATGTGTTGAAAGAGATAAGATAAAATAAAACTTTCTATTTCTGGCTTCGGGTCTCACAAACTCCTATTGCACAAAATCGCCATTTTATTTCCATTTTAATTTCAGAAAATTTAACCCAACTGTCCAAAGTTGCAAGATGAATTCATGGAAGAGCTGGAATTAAACCCAGGTCTGTCTCTCTACTTCATGGGAGATCCTCATTTCTTTGGTTTGAATGGATGAAACAAATTCTTATGGGGCACCCACTGGGTGCTGGGCATTGGAACTGGCTCTGTCATAGAGATGATCTCACTTGGTCCACTGCAAGCCTTTTTGTTTGCTGATTTATGTATTTATTTATTCTTAAAGTTTATTTACTTATTTTGAGAGAGAAAAGGAGAGAATCATTGGGAAGAGGCAGAGAGAGAGAGAGAGAGAGAGAGAGAGAGAGAGAGAGAGAAGTGAGAGAATCCCAAGCAGGCTCCACGCTGTCAGCATAGAGCCCAATGTGGGGCTTGAACTCAAGAACAGTGAGATCATGACCTGATCCAAAATCGAGTTGGATGCTTAACCAACTGAGCCACCCAGGCACCCCACTTGTGTATGCATTCAATTTAACTTACATTTAGTAAAATTCACCACTTTAAGGAACACTGTCCTAAGAATCTGGCAAAAATATTCAGCCATTGACCACCACCACAGTCAGTATAGAGAGTATTCCCACTGGTGGATGTTTCCTCATGCTGCCAGCCCTAGCCCCTATTATCCCCTGATCTCATTTCATCCCCTAAAGTCTTGCTCCTTCCAAAACCTCATCTAAATGGAACCATGTAGTATATAGGTGTTGACTCCGGCTTCTTTCACTTAACACAACATGCATGCATGTCTTTGCACGTGCATCAGGAGTGTGCTCCTTCTGATTCCCGGCACAGCAGCATTTTAAGGGAGGTACGTCCTCACCTGACAGCTGCAGAAGAGGAGGTTCAAGAACATTGAGCCCCATTCCAAGGACCCTGCAGCCATTGGTGAGCCTATATCTCATTTCAGGACCTGTAATTGGACGCACCACGTATGGTAAGCAAAGCACGTGTCTGTACCTCGTTCCTCTGAGCATTACAGAAGTAACAGTGCCATTGCGCTCATGCCCTGTCAGATGGTGAGTTTGTGGAGGGCAGGGCCCCAGCCCAGGTCATCACTCCACACCACATCATGACTGGGTGACCCGGCAAGAGTGTACCTGCTCAGAAAACATTTGTTACACTCAGTGGCATGGAACATGGAAAGACAAGGAGACATTTCAGAAAATAGGAGCAAAATAACAAGACAGCCTTGTGGTGCCTGTGTCAAAACACTCAGTTTTCATTTGGACGTGCACAAAACAACACTACACATGGAACGGAGGAGGGAACACAATACCCCACACGTCTCCCTGAGCACATTATCCCAAGTGTTTGCAGCCCCCAGGAATGAGCATGAAGAGCAAAGCTCTTTCCTGAGTGAGGGAGTTACCAAGAAAAGGAAGTGCTCAGATTTTAGTGTCACAAGTGCCCATCAAGCTAAAAGTAGCAGATGTCACTTAGCTAGCGTGCCAGGACCCCCAGATGAACGCCATAAATGCCCCCAGTCTCTGGTTCGCTAAGTATTGTCCCCAGGTAAGTATCAAAAAACTGGGTTTCAGAAAGGTTAGCAATTATGAACCAAAGCCACAGATCTATTAAAAACTGAGGTCAAGGGTGCCCTGGTGCCTCAGTTAGTTAAGTGTCTGGCTTCAGCTCAGATCATGATCTCATGGTTCTTGAATTCTAACTCCACATCAGGCTCTGAGCTATCAGCACAGAGCCTGCTTCAGATTCTGTATCTCCCCTTCTCTCTGTCCCTCCATCATTCATACTCTGTCTCTCTCTCTCTCAAAAATAAATAAACGTTAAAAAAAAAAAACCTGAGCTGAAATATAAACCAAGGTTGGTCTGAGCCATCTTTTATCGAAAAGGTAGGGAGAAGATGATGGAAAAATATCCCCATTGATTGGTCTGGATCAAAACATAGTTGTTTCAGTGGAAGCACAGTGTTGATCTCAGCTGAGTGGATAAGCGAATGTGGTCTATACACACTACGGAATACTATTTAGCCCCCAAAAGAAATGAAATTCTGACATGTACTATGACATGGATGGACCTTGAGGGTGTTCGGCTAAATGAAAGAAGCCAGTCACAGAATGATAAATACTGTAGACGTCCATTTATCAGAGGTACCAGGAGCAGACAAAGTCATAGAGACAGAAAGGGAAATGGTGGCTGCCAGGGTCTGGGGGTGAGGGTGGGGGGAGGTGGAATTAGTGTTTTGGGGAGTTAATGCTTATAATGTCTAGTGTTTTGTAAGATCGATGATGTTGGTGGTTACACAATATCGTCAACGTACTTTATGCCCCTTAAATACCGTTGAGACGGTAAGTTTTGTTATGTGTGTTTTACCCCTACTAAAGACATCTTTCCCCTTCAGGGAGGGAGCAGAGGAGGGGCAAAGAGAGAGGAGAGAGAGAACAGGGGAGGGGCAAAGGGAGAGGGAGAGAGACGATCTCCAGAGGCTTCATGCCCAACACATAGCCCGATGCAGGTCTCGACCTCACAACTTTTAAATAATTTTTTAGAAGTCATTTCAAGGGCACCAAGATGGCTCATTCAGTTGAATGTCCAACTCTTGATTTTGGCTCAGATCATGATCCTAGGGTCCTAACACTGAGCCCTGCACAGGGTTCCGCAATAAGCATGGAAGCTGCTTAAGATTCTCTCTCTCTCTTTCTCTCCCTCTACCCCTTTCCTGGCTCACATGCTTTTTATCTCTCTCTCTCTCTAAAATAGACAAATAAATAAACAAACAAATAAATAAATGCATTTCAGATCATTGTCCATTTTTTCTCCTAATACCTCCCTGCATTCCTCACCCTGCAATGTTTTAATGCTTGATTAGATAACAGAACAGGAAAGAGAAATAAAAGGAAAGTACAAAAAAAATTGTGTTTTTAGAAATTTAGAAGCTAAAAATAGTTCGACAACAGCCTCCAAGTAAGTCCAGAGAAGCCCCGGGAAAAGATTTACTAAGGGTGACGTGGCCCAAGAATCTACCACATGCTGGACACGCCCTCACTTGCATGAGGGATGTCACACAGTGTCCCATGCTCTTCACAAGGACCCACTGGGATGTGCATTATTTGCTTCCCTCACAGTGAAGAAATCAACTTCCAGGGCTTAAGTAAATGCCATGCTTTTCCAAGGTCACACAGCAACCCTGTAGCAGAGCCCTAAGTACCTCTGGGTGGTACTTTTCTGACACAGATTGTCCCTAGAAAGGAATTTAATTTCGATCATTGCGAGAGGTGTTTATGGGGCCACATATAAGACTCCATGCTGGGGCCCAAGGGAAGGGGCTGGAGGCACAGACGCCGATAAAAATTGGTCCCTGCCTTTGGGGAGCTCCTCTTCCTCTGGGAGGTGGGCTACGACACAGAGATGAGATGTGACCAAGAAGGATGTGGTCTGTGGAATCGCGAATAAAATGCCATGGGAGTGCAGAGGAGAAGAGACTCCTTCTAGAAAGATCCAGCTTGAGGGTCTGTTAAGTTTTAGAGGGTGAGGTTTTGACAAGCAGTGGGGTGCCAGACGGGGGATGTAGGCATTCAAGGCACAAAGGTCTGCCAGCAGGAGGAAGCAAGGGGGCTACTCCCTGATAGCGTGGGTGCCCTGGGCAGGAGCTGGGGTGCATGAGCAGGAGCAGTGCACAGCTGGCCTAAAACGGCCCCCTGGGGCCCCCACAGTAGAACTTCCTGCAGATCCTGCAAAGCTGGGGGGTCAGGCTGGAGGGAACAGGTTGGGGTCGAGAATGAAAGACTGCCAAGTTCAAGACACCAAGACGACAGAGAACAAAGAGGAAGGCATTTGAAGCTCAAGGAAGATCAAACAGCTGATAGAAGACAAAACCCCCCAAGGCTGTGTTTGGGCCCCTCCTCGCCCGGCAGTAGACATGCAGGTGGGCCCTGAGGGGCAGGGGCTCAGAGCAGCCAGAGAGACGGGGGGCTGCGTCAGGCTGACTGAGCCATCTCTCCGCTTGTATTCAAAGTGCTCTATGTGAAGTGCAAGGCCGGCTGTATTTAGACTTTTCTTTTAATCTTGAAAAAGAAGAAAACAGTAGCGGAGGACTTCCTTGTCAAATCCTAATGCGAGTTGAACTTCTAAAGACTTGGAGGAGGTATTCGTGACACCAAAGCTCTTAGGAGCATTGAAATGGAAAACTGAAGAGCAGGGAGAGGGCTTTCTCCTACTGAGTCTTTGCTTTGCCAGGACCGTGGACGGCTCAGCCCGGCTTGGCGCTTCTGGGATTAACACCTTGCGTGATACCCGTAGCTGCCTTGGCTCCTGTGGCCAGCTCCGTGGTTCGGGCTCAGGGGGTCTAGTCTGAGCCTTGGAGGTGCAGGGACCTCCCCAGGCCCTGTCACCAGAGTGGCGAAGTCAGAGATGGAGTCTGAGTCCGCTGACTTTGCTCCCAGGAAGCAGATGCTGGCCTTTGGTGAAACAAACCACAAGCTTTGGAACCCAAGCTGGACCACAGGCTGCCCCCACCGTGTTAGGAGCCCCAGGACGGGGTGAAGGGGGTTGCTCTCTGACCCCCCAGCTCCTGAGGGACCTGACCAGCATTAGGTAGAAGGTTAAATGCAACAGGATGCACGCCCTGTGTGGCGCCCAGCCCGTTGATGATGGTAGCTAGGTTCACAATTAGTGAGACGGTCCAGACAACAGCGTGGGAGACGGTAAACAAGGAGGGCTTCTCTGGGCATGTGGAGTCCTGGCTGAGTGTCCCTTCCTCTGCCATGTGGCTCCCCCAGTGACTCCCCTCCACCAGCGTGCCCGGAGTCAGTGAAAACCACCCCGGAAATGGACACTGGGGTGAGGTACCTGGAGCCTCTGCTTAGCAGAAAGCATGCACTCTTCCTATTTAGATTCAGAACAAGTCAAGAAATAAGACAAGATCAAAGCCAATGTATCTCTTATTGCGGGGAGGCTCAGTCAGAGGACAGAGCTCAGAATGAGACAAAGGCCTGCTAAGGGAGCTTGGAAAGGGACCCACTTTGTCCACCAGCCATAGGCTTTGCTGGGATGGGGCTCACCTGTCCAGGGTGGGGCCTGGGGAGGACTGGCTTCCCGGGGAGCAGGGAAAGTGTGTGTCTCATGCACGGCACTCATCCCCAGGTTTACCAGTCAGGAGGCCAGGAAAGAGACACCAACAAGCACCATGCACTTGGAAGGAAAAGCGGGAGAAGGCAAGAGGCACTGGCCACCACCCACCCCAGACCAGCATGCTCCTAATGGACACAGTGGGCTTGGAAATCACGAGTGTGATGTCACCACCTTCTCGTAGGAGATCAACAGAGCAGCCTTCTGTCTGCTTGCTCTTCCCACCTTCACGGCCTGACGCCAGCTCCCCTCCTCCATATGGCCCCCTGGGGCCACTTAGGAAACAGTTTAAACTTTGACAGAAGAAAGCTCTGAAGTAGGTCAACAGCAAGACTTCTCCCACTGAGTCTGAACTTGACTCATTTCCCGCTTCCCGTCCTGACTGATTTCTAGCCACCCCATGCGTCCCTCAGAGGCTCTGCCACGAAGGCACCTGAACCAGGGAGACAGGCAGGTGATAAAAGGCACATGGACCTTCTACTCATCAAACACCAACTTCTGAGATGTTCCAACGTGAAGACAGGCCTCTCCCATTATCAAGGTCCCGCAGAGAAGGTACGGTTTGAAGGTGAAACCCCCTTGCAAACTGAAATCGCAAAGAAATTAAAGACTGAAATCAGGGGCTCTTTGGTCTTTCTGAGTTAACAGTCCAAAGTTTGAAATTCACGGGTTAAAGTGTCAGAGCGCTCTTCCCTGATGTCTTAGGCTGTTCATCTTTGGTCTGGAGAAGTCTTTGATTCCGGGGGGCACTTGGGGTTCCTTAACCAGGTCATCTCCCGCTGAAATGAGCATGTTTTCTTCTTCGGCGTCTTACTTTAATGCCAATTCTCTCATGAGCCTCTTGCTCCTGGAAGAGTTGAAAGAATTAATGGGGCAAATAGGACTGACAAGATTCGTTCTGTTCCCCAAGCCACCAGATGCCAAAAACCAGCCTCCCAGTCTAAAGCATGTTTCTTAGCTAACCCAGGAAAAACGACGTCACCCGTGGCCAGCTCTCAGTGCCACCCACGCTCTTACAGCAGCTCGGTGACAGGGGGAAGTGGAGAAAACCCTCCTGGCCCGAGGCCTCTGGGAGTGCCAGTCCGATCGTGCCGGTTATTCTGCATCCCCAAAATGTGGGAATTTAAACTCAAATGGGATCATCTTCAATCGGTAACATGAAGTGGGCGCCGTGTCCTCACCACACCACCCCCTGCAGCTGCCCCTCCTTCCCATCGGGAACACCCTCCCGGACTGCTTCCCTCTCCGTGCGGCCGCGGTGCCCGCCACCGTGCGGACCTAAGGCAGCGCGTTCCTTCCGTGGAAGTGCTGGGAAGCTTTCTCTGCTGCAGCCTGGCCTGGTTAGGAAAGGCCACGCCCACATCGGACTGAGACACCAGTCAACAGCATTTCCCTTCCCGAAGCCTTTGTCTCCTGAACTTGTGTATTTCAAGGTCAAGGTGTACCTTAAAACTGCCCGTGGTTGCCCAGTGCCCGCACCTTTACTGCAGCCCCAACAGCTGGCATATGCCTGACAGGCCCCATGGGGAGGACATCTGCTAAGGTCACCTAGAGCAGCCACACAGCCCCCTGCCCTTCCGGAGGCACTCATAGGCCTGACTTCCTTTTGCTTAAAGCCATTCACAGGGCCTATGGGCCTTTCAGCAGCCGAAGGTATACAGTCTGCTTCTCCAGAAAGTCATTCTGCAGAGAAAAATGTTATCATGAGCTGGGATCACTCACAAGCCAAACCACCACGTGCCCCAAGACCTACAGTGACTCACCGCCTGGGCCCTGGCAGTTAAAACCCAACTGCACAGCTGGGAAGGCCCACCTGGCGCTTCTAAGGTTCCGCTCAGGTCAGTCCCCCTGCCCTTAAAGCACGCCCCCCTACACCGGCCCCACCAAATCTGCAGCCACTCCGAATCTATTCTGTGTCCTCAAATATCTCAGGAATCCAGGCAGCCACCCCCGATCGGAGAGCCTCCTATGTCATCCTTCTTCTCTGCCTGAGAGCTAAATCCACAAAGAGGCAGGAAATGAGAAGTGTGGATAGAGCCCACAGACTGCCTTCCTTACTGATGTCAACTGGGGGGGGGGGGGAGCATGGAATTTAGAGGTAAGAGAACAGGAGCATTGAGCAAGTCCCACACCCATGGCGGCACCCAGCCAGGAGCTGGACTGGTGGGGATTAGCCTCCCCACAAGGCACCGTGGAGGAAGGGAGCAAAGGAGGATGGACGGAGACAGGGAGTTGCCATGGAATGCTTGCTTCCGATGGGAAAAGCAATGGCTGAGACCAACATGCCCTGTGTAATTTTCCAGAGGTTACCTTCCAGCTACTCCCCACAAAGAAGTAGCAGAAGGAACAAGATTGGTGAAGCCCCATCCACCTGGAGGAAACATGAAGAGTGGGGAAGAAGTCTTCAACTTCACCTATGGCCCAGGTGAGCTGCCAGAACCCAGACAGCAGTGAGGCCATCTCCACAGGTGGCCTCAAGGAAAGGGCGCTCACAGCGGAAGCCCGGCCCAGCCCCCTGCAACACCATCCCCAGGGAGCCCGGGCACATTTCCTGATCAGGGAGAGCGACACAACGTCTCACATAAGCCTCCAAACTCAAGTTCATCCAAAAACTCCAGGAGGCTGCCTTCTGAGTGCACATACCTGCATGAAAAGCCAAACACCCATCGGAAATGTTTCCTTCTTAATCTCTCATTGAGAATCAACTTGATGTTGGATGCTGTACCTGGTACTGAGGATTGCAAGATAAGCAACACACGGGGCTTGTCCAAAGATGTTTCCAATGGATCCTGGGTCATTGACATTGTCCTTCAGCATCTCAGCTGTTAGCAGAAGAAATGAGCTAATAGAAGCATTTAGAATATCACCTGGGACAGAAATAGAAGAGACCTAATCTTGGAGTCGTAGGAGGAGATGGAAGGAAGGCAAGTCAGTGATCTACCCCTCATGGGTAGAACTAAGGAGCTTGACTTTATCCCAAAGGCCACAGGGATCTATTGGGCGGCTTGTAAAGAGGACCAGCCCGCTTCTATGTATGATTTATGAATCTCCCTGTTATGGGCTGAATTGTGTCCCCTTCCAAATTCACATGTTGAAGCTCTAACCTCAGAATGTGACTATTTTCAGAGATAGGGTCTTCACAGGAGTCATGAAGTAAAATGAGGTCCTAGGGGTGGCCAGAGATCCAGTATGACTGGTGCCTTCTCAAGAAAAGAAGATTAGGATACATACAACATGTGGATGGAGGGATGTCTGGGTAAGGACAGTGAGAAGCTGACCATCTGCAAGCCAAGAAGAGAGACCTCGGAAGAAAGCTCCCCTTTCCATAATCTCGGACCTTGACCTTGGACTTCCAGCGAGTGCAAAAGAATAAATTTCCAGTGTTTATGCCCCTGCTCTGTGTCATGACAGCCCTATTAAACTTATACCTCCCAGCCTCCAGGATTGGTGGGTAGGAGGGAGATTAATGTCGGGCGGCCAGCAAAGGACATGAATGCATTAATCCAGGTAACAACGGATGCCATGATCCTCCCTAAGAATGTAGAAATGGAAGGACATGGCAGATTCAAAAGAAATGCAGGATGTGGAGTTCACAGGGTGTGAGGACCCATTTCATATAATGGGTGGGAGGGAAGAGACTCTGGGGGTGATTCCCAGGTTCCTCATTTGAGTGACAGAGGGGCAGTGGTTTCTTTAATCTAGGTCATGTATAAAACTGCTTCGAAGCATTACAGAGTACACCTGAAACTAACATATACTCTTAATTACACTTCAGTAAATGTCCATAACGTTTTGTAAGTCAACACAACAGGCAGAAGAAAAAAAACCCATATTATATGGTACATAGAACATAAAATCCGGTGGCCAGATTCTGAGAGAGTACTCAGAGGAACCCCTCACCTCCGGCGCTTTATTCCAGACTGTGGCTCAAGATGGGTTCCCATTTTGGCATTTGTTGGACTTCGGTTTGCTGCAAGACTCCCTTCCCCACAAAGAGCTGGAATTGCCTCAAAAATCTCTTTCGCTGGGTTAGGTCTGCCGTGCCTCTGTGTAGGGGGAAGGAGGGTGGGGGGCGGTCTAATGCTGAATGGCAATAGCATTTATTTTTCTTAGCTAAAAGCCAAGTGTCTCTAATTCAAACCAACTGAACTAATTGAACGAAAAAGAATGTTACCAGTCCTGGCTACTAGACTGTATTTAAAAGCAATTGTTCTCAATCAATAAATCCTGCTGGATTGTTTGATTTCATTAAAGATGTATTTGTTACCAAGAAGCTGGTACCCACACAGATGTTTCAGATAGAGATTTCCACTGCTCTAGCGGGTCACGTGTGTTATTGGATGTGCGCATTTCCACCCACAAGTGACTGTCTGACAAACACTCACGGAACAGGAAAGGGCCCTGCCGACCCGCCACACTGCCTGTCCCTGGGGCTGAGAGAGGCCAGGGAGGTCTGAGGGGAGTCTGCTCTGCAGAAAGCATTTCATCTTCTGGGCTATTCATGAGTCAGGAATATTAAAACCCGTTCTTAAATATCACATGACATGGTCACTAGGGATGAATGCGCTGAATTCTTCCAGCTTCTATCCTGTCCATGCATTTACTCTGCAAACATTTTCTGCAAGCCTGCCCTCCAAGAGGGTAGTGGAGGCAAAGTGTACTGAGCATGGCGGACAGGTACTGATGGGAGGTTTGCGAGCTGCAGGCTCTGTCCCGGGCGTGTTGCACACATCATCCTGTTTTATCCTTACACCAGACTATGAAGAATGTGCTCTTATGATTTCCCTTTTCCAGGTGTGACAAGCAAGACAGGAAGAGGTTCACTTCCTTATACTCTATTCCTTTCTATTTAGAATAGTTGCCTTCTATTTTGTGTTTGTGCCTTGCACCTGGCTCCACTCCAGGACTGAGATTCTAGAAGGTTTTCGCTCTCCCGCCTGCCGCATCATGGGCAGCAAGAGGCAAGTGCCACTTGGACTGTCCACCTGCATCTGGATACCTAGACTCAGACCTCTGTCGCATCTCACCAGACAGCTGGTGGTGTGACCTTGAACCAACAGCTAAACTTCTTTATGCCTTAATTCCTTCACCCAGAAAACAGATAATAACAATGGATCACCGAGGATTATTGTGGAGATTCAGCATCAGTGCACATGGTGCTCACAACACAGTACATGCCCAGCAAATGTTTGCTATCACCACAACTAAACCAAGTGTCCCATAGGCACTTGTTGAAAGAACACACAAATCAAAGGCTGAATCAGAGAAACTCACTTCTTATCAGACAGCAGAAAAAGTACATGCAGCCCAGACCTAAAGGGGTTAGGAGTTGCTTCCAAAGAGCTGACTGAGCTGTGTTTGGAAGGATGTCTAGACTCTTGTATGAGGAAGCTAAGACAGTGTGCTGTAGGTGGAGGGATAAGAATGTGCAAAGACAGCCCAGGGGCACGGGGCAGAGGTGAACCCCTGGGGCTCTGGGGAGAGGGAGGAGCGTATAACAGAGACTGCCAGTGTTCAGCGGACCCAGCGGAGGGTCTGCAGTTCTGACTGAGGATGGCCCCGAAGGCACTGGGGAGCGTCTGTGAAGCCTCTGATTTCAGCCAAAGAAAAGACACGTGCAGTTTCCACAGGCCCCAAGGGCCTCCTCCAGGAAGCCTTCCCTGATGTGCTAGCATGGAGCCCATTGTTCCAGCATGCCTTGCAGTGTCACCGCATGCCCTATGCTGTTGGCACATGGGCTCCGTGGACCCGCCATCTATTACACGAAGCAGTTCTGCAGATCGCAGGTGGGTCTGCCTCTCACCCTGGACCCTCAGTCCCTCACAGGCTGTGACATTCTGAATCTCCTTCCCTGGATGTCCCCCCAGGGCCCCGCACTGGGCTGTGTGTGTATATAATGCACCAGAAGCACCTGCAGAACTGAATCAATGATTCCCAAGCTGACAGCCAAGTCCATGGACAAAAAGCCCCAAATGCTCTGATAGAGACACAGGATCTACAAGGAAGCTTTTCAGAGCCCTGGTGGGCAGGAAGAATAAAGTGACTTCTTTGTCCCAGAGAACAGAGTTCAAATTCAGACAGTGTGACACCTCTGTCATCTTCCTCTGAGACTCAGTCTACCCATTGCTTCCTGCCTTCCCAGAGCAGGTGATGATGGTCCCCTGTCCACCGCCACATGTGGGTGGGCTCATGGCCTCACATGAACCCTCTCTTCAACTCTGGTCTTGGTGATATCAAGCAGGCAGCTTGAAATGGGCCACAGGCTGAGTATTTACACCGGAGACATTGGGAAAAGATACACATCAGGGCTTTGCTCCCCCCAGAAAGCTGGTTGTGAAACATTTGGCAGCGCCGCCTGCTGGCTCTGTGGCTCTGTTAATGCTATCATGTACAAATGAGAACGATCAGTAATAAAAATGACAAGAATAATGATCTTGAATGTCTGTGACATTCACGCCATCCTTGAGAGTCTGCAAGACTGGTTTAATGCATGTCTAACATCCACAAGCCCCACAAATGTGGGAGATGCATTTGTTGGGGTCCAGTCCTATCACATTCTCTGCCAGGCTGACCATGTACAGCTGGGGAGGTTGGACACTGCACAACAATGCCAACCAAGAAAACAAAAAGGAGACTGAAGTCCAGCTTGCCAGATTTTGCTCCCGTGGGGTTGTATCTGCTCTAAGGTCCCAGACTTGTCCAATGCCACCAAGGGCTGGGTGATTTATATGCTCTCTGGTGCATGGAAGGCACTCTCTAAAATATTTTTTGTGACCAAATGAATAGATGCCTTCGGACCGCACAGCAACCTGTGAATTTGGTTTTGTGAGCTCCACTCTGTAGCTGAGGAACTGGGTTTCTCCAAGTTCATCCCGCAGCATGGACCTCAGCTCCAGAGTATTCCTTGTTCCTGGCCCCACCGCTGTGTAACGTTAGCAGGTGACTTAACCTCTCTATAGCTCAGTTTCCTCAGCCATGAAAGGGGCAGCTTCCTAGGTTGTTATGAGGATTGAATGTGTTTCTATACGTAGGATGCAGATACACATGCTCATTGTAAGCACCTACATGTTAACTCATAACGATGTGTATAGTGTGTGTGTGTGTGTGTGTATATATATATATACAATTGCACTAAAGATGAGGATTTGGGGATGGGGGGTTTACTCGTCCTTTCTGAGTGCTTACCATAAAGGGGCACTGACTGTTCTAGACTCTTTATATGTATGATTTTCCATTCAAATATGGTGATGGATGCTAGACATCATGTTCTCCCATTTGCAAAAAAAGGAACCAGAAAGGTGAGTCAGTTGTTAAAGATGACATAGCAAGTGATTGTTGGCCAGCATTTAAGCCTCTGCAAAATCTTTTTTTCTTATTTAAATTGAGGTGCTCCTATTCCCATTCCAGTGAAAAATGAGTCACTCCGAGGGAGGGGGATGCTTGTTTTTCATGGAGCTGAATACACGGTGTTCTTATTGCTAATCACGTTGTACCCTTGAAAGCAATAGGGTCTCTCAAGAAAATGATACCCCACTGGCATGAGCACATCTAGTACAGAGTCACTGGTTTCTCCGGCCAACCTCCAAAGGAAGGGGCAGGGACCCCTGGAGAAATGCCTGATTCTAGGACTGGTGCAAGAAATATTAAAAAATAAATGAGTCTAGAAGATCTTATGGTGCCAAAAAGTAATACAGTGTTCAACACCCAAAATAATGGGGTGTGATTAAAAGACCCAGGAGGGGTGCCTGGGGGGCTCAGTTGGTTAAGCCTCTGATTTCAGCTCAGATCATGATCTCACGGTTTGTGAGATCAAGCCCCATATGGAGCTCTATGCCGACAGCTCAGAGCCTGGAGCCTGTTTCGGATTCTGTGTCTCCCTCTCTCTCTCTGCCCCTCCCCTGCTCACTCCCTGTCTCTCGAAAATGAATAAACATTAATAAAAGAAAAAAAAGAGATCCAGGAGACAATCGAGAGCTTACAGTGGCCAAAGCAGGAACCCTCAAAGGCACAAATTAACAATGCAATCTTGGGCTGTAATCCTGAGTACAAAACAGACAGCGGGACCCCACACTGATCTGAGTGAGTGAGCAACCGAATAGGAGAGAAGAGACAGATGTGCCGTGCAGAAAATTCCAAAGAAGGTATCTGTCTCCTCTGCCCTCAAGGAGGTGAGTGTGAGGTGGGCGACCATGGGGACTGCCTTCCGAGGAGGACAGTGCAGAAGGTGGCGATGGGGAGGGGCTGGTGACTTTATCACCTAGAGACGTGGAGAACATGTCCTCAGCTAGGCGATCCCGACCTCATATTGATGGGATGTCCCTTGATATGATGTGAGGAGGAGGGCACTTTACCTCTGGAGCTTCTCCCCCGAACCCTGTAACCCTCATCTGATCACCAGAAGAAACATCAGCGGCACCAAATCAAGGACTGCCCTACAAAATACCTGAGCAGTCCTGCCCAGATGTCAAGGTCCTCAAAAGCAAGGAGCCTCTGAGGAGGCATCACTGTGGAGACTCAAATGTGACACAGAGTCCTGGGGGAGGTCCTAGAGCATGCAAATGAGAGGAGGGGGAAACCGAGGAAATCCAAAAAAGGGGGGCATTGAGTGGATAGCAATGTGTCAATACCGGTGCATTAGCTGTGACAATGTACGGCACTAAGGTAAGACGTCCATTACGGGACACACTGAGCAAGGGCTACATGACCACTGTTTGTACAATCCTTACATCCGTACATTTGTATGTCTAGAACTCGGAAAGGTTTTGGGCACCTGGCGGCTCAGTCGGTTGAGCATCCGCTTTCGGCTCAGGTCATGATCTCACAGTTTGTGGGTTGGAGCCCCACGTCGGGCTCTGTGCTGACCGATGGAGCCTGCTTCAGATTCTGCATCTCCTTCTCTCTCTGCCCCTCCTACGCTCACTCTCTCTCTCAATGTAAATAAACATTTTAAGAAAATAAAATAAAACTGTTGGAAAATTTTTCTTTTCTTCACATCTATCTTTTTTACTATTTTTTTCCTTCTTCCTGACTTGGGTTCATTGTTGCAAAAAACACTAATCTTTTTAAAACAAAATTTTTAATGTTTGTTTGTTTTTGAGAGATGGAGAGAGATAGAGCACGAGCAGGGGAGGGTCAGAGAGAGAGGGAGACACAGAATCCAAAGAGGCTCCAGGCTCCGAGCTGTCAGCCCAGAGCCCGATGCAGGGCTCAAACCCATGAACTGGGAGATCATGACCTGAGCCAAAGTTGGACGCTCAACCGACTAAGCCACCCAGGCGCCCCCCAAAACACTGTCTTTAATTTCTTAAGGACTGTCAAGGCAACCAGTGTGGGCAGGTTTTGCCCCTCAATCCCTTGCCTCCCACCCTCATTTCTGTCATCTTGCTCTGGTTTCCTAGGGAGGACTCTGCTTGGAGTACTTATGATCTACTCCCCACCTCCCTGGTCTGCTGCCCACTGAGGTCCCTTCCTTATTTTCTGACTGCAACCTTTCCCATATGAAAGCATCATGGGGTAAGCAGGCATCCCTGTGGGCCAGCCTTTGAAGACTGGGTGCGGCTCAGGCGGGTGGGTCCAAAAACACACCTCAAGTGACTCTGCAGCGCTTCTGTCTGTGCTTCCTCTCGCTCTTTCCCCAATCATTGGCTGTGTCCTAGAAAGGAAAGGTGGCAGGAAAATTAAGTCCCAGATGAGGGCATAAAGGCGTTGCTAGGAGTCACACTTCCCACCACCCCGTGGAATCTAAAAATGGAAAAACAGTTGGGGGGAGGCTTGTCCCCAAACTCTCTGACCCGTAGAGTTGGGAGAACCTTAAACAGCCCCTTGAAGCCGTCAGTGTGTGCTCTCACAGGACAGCCTTTCCAGAGCACAAGAATCTACATTCCCCTCCTTTATTTGTCAGCTGGGGTTTGGTACAACAGATAAATCGGATCCGACAGCACAGCCCAGACGCCAACCCTCAAGTCACCCCAAAGCCCTGGTGTGTATTGATATATTAGCTTCAGAGAACAGATTTTATTTTTTGGCACGGTGCTCTGCTTTCTGGTTTTGACCAGGACTAGAATGAGGAAGGTGGTCAGCGACCTTGACACGCACCAAGGTGGAGGAGTTTCTGACTCCCCGAACACCCTGGAAAGCCACACGGGGCTGGGAAAACAGGGGACTGACCTGCCTAGCTGTTTCCCTCTCTCTCCCCACCGCCTTCTCTCTCTGAGTCACTCCTTTTTCCTCCATTCTTCCTCAAGATGCACAGTTCTGGCGCCCATTTTATTGGTCTCCGTGCCTCTATGAGCAGCTCCGTAAGCAGGGGAGAGGCGGTGCTGGCTGTGACGTGGCCCTTCAGTATTTGGAAACTGGGGGCCACATTTGTAACCCTGTGGCCCTGGTTAAGGTATTTGAGCTCTCTTGTTTTAAGAGCGATGGTGATGACACCCGGGCAGAACCTTTATGCTCCATCAACGCACCCCCAAGGGCGGGGAGGTTGCAAGGCTCTGCTGACATCCATCACTTCCTCAGCTCCCTTCGGATCACGGTGTTGAGCAATCCAGACATCTCCCATTCCGTACGTTCTACCCACCCCCCGGGAAGGACTTCAACTCCTCTCCTCCTCCTCCTGTACTGATAAAATGAGCATCTCTCCAAATTTTGAGAATTCCAAGAGATAAGTCAAAAATTTTTTTATGCCTTTTGCCCCATTTGATCTCAAACACAACGAGCAGAGAAACCGTGTGTATGTTGCTTTCTTATTTAAGCATGGAGACGGCCCGTCAGGGAAGTTTTTATTTCCCATCTCACCAGCGAGGAGCTCAAGAGGTGAGTGACTTGCCCAAGGCCACACCGTGAGTCACGGGCTGAATCAGGATTGCAAGCCTGGTCGGTCTATCACCTGGCCTGTGCTCCTTACGCAGCCTCCCTTTGGAAGTGTCCCTCCGTCTATGGGGCCTCTTGCTTGTATTCTTTGTTTGAGCGCCTTCCCGGTGCCCCTTGGTGCTGACTGCCCAACGTGGATCAAGGCATGACCCTGCTCTCAGGAAGTATTAGTCAGGAAGAGTTGGGTGGCCAGGAGCTGGACAAGGCCAGTTTTCATCTCTGTGGGTCATTCAGTCTCCATCACAACTCCACAACTCTGCCATTATAGTGTGAATCAGCAGCAGACCCGATGCAAACAACTGAGTGTCATTGTGTCCCAATAAAACTTTATTTAGATAAACAGACGGTGGGCCAGATTAAGCCTGTCATCCTTCGTTTGCTGAGCCCCAGAAACATTTCTAGACCATAGGAAGCATGATGACGGACATCGCGGCTAATATTTGAAGTAAACTTGGCCAGATCCTTGCCTCTAATTCTATCCTTTTTCCTTTTCACAAAAGGTGATCTCGGTTTCTAGCTACACCCTCTTTATAGTAAGGATGCTCAGAACTTTTGTGTCTGCCAATCAGATCATTCCTCCTGCCATGCAACCTCATGCCCAAGCTCGCCTGGAATGATTTTCTCCTGGAATGCCTTGGTCCCAACACCACATTATACTGTCACTTTGGAAAATGTCAGCTGTCAGCAGCCCTAACCGGCCCTGATGGACATAGTGTGGGGCTTGTCACTCTGTGTGATGGCCCTAAGGAAATTATGAAAATGTGATTAAGGGAAAGAACCAGAGGGAAAGACACAGTGGTCTGGGGGGAGAGAGGTCAACCCGCATGTCGCTGAAACTAGTAAGAGCCCATGCAGCATGTACTCCACAGAATCAACCCTGAAAATGAACAACGCTGGAAGCCCCCAAGGCTTGAGCTGAAATTTCACAATGGTTCAGAGTATCTACTTGAAGGGAAGGAACAGGGAGAGAAGCACCCTTAGGAAGCACATCCTGGGAAACTCTCATCTCTGTCACCATTGGCTTTTAGGCTTTTCCGCCCTTGGAAACATTGGGTGGAGGGGTATCTTGGCCAACTTTGTAAAGGACAGTCTAGTCCTTTGTAAGCAAGTCTTTAAAAAAAAAATTGAGTGTAGTTGACACACAATGTTGCCCTAGTTTCATGGGCATGACAAAGTGATTCAGCTTCTCTGTACATGATGCTGTGCTCACCACAAGTATGGACTCCATCTGTCAACACACGACACTGTTTACAGTACCATTGGCTGTATTCCCTGTGCTGTGGCTTTTATTTCTGTGCCGAGTGTCCATCAATAAGTGAATGGACAAAGAAACCGTAATCTTGAGATACACACAATGGAATACTACACAACCATAAAAAGGATGAGATTTTGCCATTTATGACTGCAGCATCTTATGCTCGGTGAAATCCGTCAGATGGAGAAAGACAAACCCCATATCATTTCACTCGCAGGTGGAATTTGAAACACAAAACAAACGAATAAACGAACAAAAAGCAAAATCAGACCAATGAATCCAGGGCACCCTCTTTAAAATGGACAGGTCGCGGAACTCCCAATGCCACTCCCAGGACTACACGTGAAGGAAATAACTGGGTGTTTTCCGTACGTGGAATCTGTAGGTGGAATAGTGCTGGTGTAGGTGTTTATTCCAGGTGATGGCCTGAAGTATCTAAAATTCCTGACTACTGGTTACTGTTAAAAAATGACATATTGCAACTTCAAAATGGAAGCGTTTGTAGCTATTAAAAATGTCTTATAAGACTGTGAGGAAACAAAGCATGCCTACAGAAGCAGATTATAATATAACAAATACTATGTAATTTCAATTTTAAAACACAAAAGGTTGAAACATTTTACTTACAGTAGCTGGAAATACACCCAAGTAATGGTCATATTTTGGTAATAATGATTATTTGTGGTGGAACTCAAAACATTGTGTGTTTGCACTTTAGTCAATTTTGGTTTATATAAATTTCCTCCATGAATATATTTTTCTCTTAAATGCCAGAGAGAAAGAGATAATAAACATTGTCTAAATCACACAAAAATGTGAAAGATATTTAAAAAACTGGGAAATAATGTTTGTAACATAAAGATAAAAAATTAACATTATGCTTAATCTAAAAGGAAAATTAAGACAAAGTCATCCCAATATATAGCCTGACAAAGAGAAGAAACAGAAAATACACTCAACACCCAAAAACTCGAGAACCAGAAAATACGTTCAAATAATAATAAACATCTCAAAACTATTTCTCTCCACTAACAACACAACAATGACGAGGTGAATAAAAAGTAAGGTGCTATTTTTTTTTATTGTTTTAGCTATTAAGGTGTCAACTTTTGACTGACACGAGTCACCAGAGCTGGTGGGGACAGGTGACTCACTCCTCACACTGACGGGCCAGCATCTAAATTTGTTCATCCTTTTTATAGAAAGTAATCCGTAGCCATCGTGACCCATGACATCACCAATAGTTAATTTTGTCTTAATAATTTTACCTCTAGGAATGTTTCTGAACAAGTGATGGGTGCTTAAAGGTTCTTGCAAGGATGCTTACTTCAGACTTATGTATTTATTTAGTTTCATTATTTCTTTTTTTACTTATTATTTTATTATTTATAAATATGGGAGCAATGTAGATGACCAACAAATGGGAAATAGGGACATAAATTTGATCCGTAGATATAGACACAGAATAGAAGATTATATTGACATCAAAATAATGTTTTCAAGAATTTTTAGGGAGACAGGGACATGCTTCTCTTATCAAGTAAGAATCTAATGATACTGTAATGTGTACTATGTTCTGATTTAGTAAAGTGTCCGTGTGCACATGTATTAAAGTGCAGGCAGGGTCTGCAGTGGGCAGAACAGGTACTAATGTTAAGGGCAGTTTTATTTTGTATTTTCTAGACGGGCAAGAATCCAAAAGAAGCAAATGGATGTGAAAAGAGACAGACCAACAAGATCTCACTGCTCAGGAGTTCAAGCCCCATGTCAGGCTCTGCACTGATGGCAGCAAACCTGCTTGGGATTTCTCTCCCTCTCTCTCTGTCCCTGCCTTGCTCTCTCTCTCTTTCTCTCTCTCAAAATAAATAAATAATCATTGAAAAAAAGAGACAGACCAAAAAGAGGGGAAGAGAAGGAGAAGAAGGAAAGAGGGAAGGAAGAGAAGGAATTGGAGGAGGGGAAGGAGGGGAGGAGAAAGGAAAAGGAAAGAAAGAGGAAAGAGATGGAGGAGGAAGGGGGAGAGGAGGAAAACGTGAAGGAAAAAGGAAGAGGTAGAAGTGGGAGGAGGAAGAAGTGGAGGAAGAGGAAGGAAGGGGAAGGAAGAAAAAGGAGAAGGAAGAAATGGAAGAGGGAGGGGGGAGACGGGAAGCGGAAACACAGAAGGAGGAGGAGGCTGAGAGGGAGGGGGAGGGGAGGGGGAGGGGAGGGGGAGGAGGTATCCCCAAACACGGCGGGGCGGGGCAAGGTCTGAGGATATTTTTGGCTGTCACACCGGGAATGGAGGGAGAGGGGGGAGGGATGCTACTACCCCCTGCCACGCCCAGGGCAGCGACCTCGACCCAGAGTTCCCCACCCTCCTTAGTGTCACCAGCTCAAGGCTGTGAAACATCGCGAAGACTAATTAAGATACTGTCCCAAAGTGTTCAGACCAGAACCCAGCACTTGGCACAGACTGTGAAAGGCATTAGTCTGGAGTCCCCACTCTGCCCCTCTCCCGGACACTTGGCCTTTTGTGGGGGAAGAAGGTCCCCCTTGATGTGGGTGGAAAGCCCGCATGGAACCCGTTCACCCCTGCCCCCGCGGGCAGCACAGCCCCTCCCCGGCCCACCTGGGCAGCCCCAGCCTGCCTCTCCGCCTTATCTGCCACGGTCATCTTGGGCCCCGCGGCGCACAGGGAGGCTTGTGTGCCCCGGTGACTGGGTGCAAAGGGCAGAGCCCCGGCCCAGCTGCCAGGGCCCCACGGGCACCGTGAGAACCCGGGTTTCTGCAGAAGAGGAAGTCCCGGGTTGCGGAGACACCTGCGCTTCTCACTTCCTCCCGTCTCCGCCCTGCTGGGCCGCCCACCTCCAGGGCAGGCAGGCCGGTCTGCTCTGGGCCCCCTTAGGGGAGAGACCCCGAAACCTGCGGGGCAGGAAGAATTGAGTCAGCCGGTCTCAGAGGGCTGGGAGCCGGGCAGCACCCGGCCGGCCCATGGGCACTGAAGAAGGGAGGCCCCGGGTCCGGCCACGTGTGCAGGGTTCCCAGGGGCTTGGGTGCCGAGGCACTGCGAAGAAAGGGGACTTCAGACACAAGAGACCACGCTCGTGGAAGGTCACATGGAGGGACACCTGGGTGGCTTGCTGGTTAATCGTCTTACTTGATTTTAGCTCAGGTCATGATCTCACGGTTTGTGAGTTGGAGCCCGGTGTCAGAATCTGTGCTGACAGTGCAGAGCCTACTTGGGATTCTCTCCCTCTTCTTCCCTCTGACCCTCCCCTGTTCTCTCTCTCTCTCTGTCTCTCTCCCTCTCTCTCCATCAAAAATAAATAAAAACATAAAAACAAAGAAAAACAAGAAAGGCCCCACTTCCCAGAGGGGCCCCGCTGCACAGCCACCCTGGGATGTTGGGGGCTGGTTGGTGACCCATCTCAGCCTCCTCGTTAGGCGGCCCTTATCTGAAGATATAGATCGTTGGAGAATAGATATCACAAATGTTAAAAATCCAATTTGCAAAGTAACCAAGCTGCCCAGATATGTAGGGGGACACTCTATCATCTTCCCTTTTTGTTTTGTTTTTTGATTTTGTTTTTCCACCGGAGACGCATGACAGAGGAGTGCAGGGAGCACTGAGATTCGCTCAGCTCTGTAACTGGTAGGCTTGTGACTTTCCAGAAGCTTCCAAACGTGGCATCTTCTGCTCTGGTCCTGGCTACTGGTCTGGTCCCATTAGAGGCAATCAGCAGCAAGACATCCCACTACTGAGCTCTTCTCTATGTCTTCAAATATAACACAGAGAAATAAAGCATCTAACACCCACTGCATGCACACACTCGTGATCCGTCCATCCCTCTACGCATTTGTGCCAAGACCGATGACGGAGGTAGTGCACACAGTGGTGATTTAACAGCGTGGTCCACCTTCCACCTCCTTGGGTTCAAATCTCAGCCCCACCGTGTTGCGGCCATAAGACCTGCATTCGGATGTCACCAACCTTCTATGCAAAATTTTGAAGGTGTTATCTCCTGTTCGGGTGCTGTTTCTGGGGCCACCTGGGGTCAAGACCTCCTGGGTCAGATTGCTCAGGTCCAAACCTCAGAACTGTGCACTGTGGTCTTGGCAAAGTGCTGGCCCTCTCTGGGTATATTTTCCAGGTCTGCAGAAGGAAAATCACAACCGGGAATAAGTCCTAGGACTGTTTCAAGAGTAAAGCGACTTTCCACACGCACTTGTGTCAGAGCAGCGCCCAGTACACACATGTGCTCCCTGAGGGTCAGCCGAGCTGCTGGGTGATGCTCACAAGGCACTTAGACCAGCAATACCACAGGGCATGTCCAAGATGCACAGCCCAAGGGGCGCCTGGGGGGCCCAGTCGGTTAAGCCTCCTACTTTGGCTCAGGTCATGATCTCACAGTTCACGAGTTCGAGCCTTGCATTGGGCTCTGTGCTGTCAGCCCGGAGCCTGGAGCCTGCTTCAGATTCTGTGTCTCCTTCTCTTTCTCTGCCCCTCCCCCACTCATGCTCTGTCTCAAAAATGAATAAACATTTTAAAAAATCACAAAGCTCAGTCCTTTGTCCTTGAAGTGCCAAATTTTTTAAATGTCATTTTTGTCTTACAGACGCTTTAAGGCTCCGAGGAATCTTTCTTTATTATTATTATCATTATTTATCATTGTATGTTTTTTAACTACTACACCATTATTTATTTCCCTAAACAGTCTAACAGAACGGACATAAATATTGTGCCTTGTAACCTTAATCACACAATACAAATCAATAATAATACAAATTGTGATGAAGAACATGTTCTGTGCAACTAGGCTCCACGTGTTCTTTGGAAGTTGAAAAAGTTCAGTGATGCCCTATAATCTTCATTTCAGATCTAGGAGCATAAGAGCTGGGTTCTCTAAGTAGGATTTCCACAAATTGGAGAAGAGTGACATTATAGCACTGTCGATAATTCTGTGATCAACTGACCAGCTCAAGTTCATTATCTGTGCCTTATACACTTCTCCTTTCTGGTTAAATTGGGGGAAGGGCCTTAATTGATCCGAGAGCCCCAATTGCTACTTTGGGTGCAGTATCACTGGTTTGGCATAAGTACCACCAATTGATCCAATGTTGGAAAGAGTGAATGTTCCTCCTGTAAGATCAGTATACTGAGCTGACCCGCAGAACCCAGTTTCTGAAGGTGGCTCAACTTTATGGTGATCTCAGATATAGAGCAGAGCTGAACGTTTTTCCACATTAGGGACAATCAACCCCTGCTCAGTATCCATTGCTATCCCAGGGTCCCAAAAATTTACAGCCAAGTTAGTTAACATCTTGCGTAGTAAGGATTTTGGGAATAGAATTCAGTGATTCATCACTTACGTATACCACCCCGTGCTCATCCCATCAAGTGCCTTCCTTAATGCCCATCCCCTGTTTAGCCCATCCCCCCACCCACTACCCTACCGGCAACGCTCAGTTCATTCTCTCTACTTAAGAGTCTCTTATGGTTTGTCTCCCTCTGTTTTTATATTAGTTTTACTTCTTTTCCTTTATGTTCATCTCTTTATATCTTAAATTTCACATATGAGTGAAATCATATTTGTCTTTCTCCTACTGACTTATTTCACTTAGCATAATACCTTCTAGTTCCATCTACATTCTTGCAAATGGCAAGATTTCATTCTTTTGGATCTCCGAGTAGTATTCCATTGTGTATACACCACATCTTTATCCATTCATACGCCCATGGACATTTAGGCTCTTTCCATAATTTGGCTATTGTCAATAGAGCTGCTATAAACATTGGGGTACATGTGGTCCTTCAAATCAGCACTTCTGTATCCTTTGGATAAATACTTAGTAGTACAATTGCTGGGTCTTAAGGTAGTTCCATTTTTAATTTTTTGAGGAATCTCCATACACGTTTCCAGAGTGGCTGTACCAGTTTGCATTCCCACCAACAGTGCAAAAAGGTTCCTGTTTCTCCACATCCTCTCCAACATCTTTTGTTGCCAGAGTTGTTCATTTTAGCCATTCTAGCATGTATCTCATTGTGGTTGTGATTTGTATTTCTCTGATGATGAGTGATGTTGAGCATTTTTTCATGTATCTGTTGGCCACCTGGATGCCTTCTTTGGAAAAGAGTCCATTCACATCTTTTGCCCATTTCTTCACTGGATTGTTTCATAAACATCCGCAAACAACACAGGATGGTGTAGATGCCTAACACTGTCTGCCGCAGAATCAGGGACACCTCTGGAACGTGAGACTTTGTGGTGATTTTTCTTAGAGGTCCTGGCCACTGCCTCCACAACAAGAGCCAGATTTAAACTGGGACTAAAACTGATCTTTTCACAATCTTTTATTAGCTTTCCACAGCTCTACGGAGAAAGCAAAAAGCATTTCAAATGACCTACACCACTCATGTGGGCTGTCCCCTGTCCAACTCTCTGGCTTCAGCCTCCAGAACGTTCTGGCTCTTCCTCAGCTCTAATCATACTTTATTTCAGCTTCTCTTATGAGTTAGGATCTCTTTAGCTCTAGGGTCTTTATGCGCGCCATCCCTCCTTCTGAACTGAATGAATACAATGTGTTTGCTTGTCCTTTCTTCATTATTCTCTTATTAATTTGATACTTTCTCTATAAAGGGAATATCGATAATGCAAGGGGGGTGAAAACAGGTCGTGTGTTTTGCACATGGACCTCTGTGGTTGCAAATGTCCCCGAAGTCCAAAGAAAAGCTCAAGGAACCAAATTGCCAACATGGGCAGGGATTAGTTCAGTGTCAAACTTTCCACTTTGAACACACAATCGCTGCCAACAAATTGCGGCTGAAGGTGTCTGTGGAGAGAATTGTATTACATCACGGAGCCTGTTGAAACCGTTCCGACTGCCTTTGTTTGGACGTGGCCGCCACCATTGTTGGGCCCTGGCCGGCCACAGTCCTAGGCAAGCCACATGCACGTCACCTCATTCAGCCCCTCCCAATAACGTGTTTCTTTGTAGTCCTGCTTTATAAATGGGGAAACTGAGACCTAGGGTAGTTAAGTAAGATGAACCAGAGCCACAAAGCAATACCGTGTGAGTTGGGGCTCCAAACAAGATATGCCCGACTTCCTTATTCCATTATCAACTGATTTGACAAGGGTTTATGGAACATCTACTATGCACCACACCTTTGGGTGACCATAAAGTTGCAGCTGTGATCCGTGACGTATAGTGCCTGATGGAGGCTGCAGTTTAATGGAGAGTCGAATAAGTGTGCAAATAATTGTGCAAGTATGGTGCAGTATAAAGAAGAGACAGAGGACACAGGCTGGCAAGCCATTGTAAGCTCCCTAGATGATGCGCTTCTCTTAGCTTTGCTGTGCAGTAAACCAACCCAGGACCTACTCACCTGAAACAACAGCCATGGAGCCCACACGTCTTTAGGCTGGCCGTCTGGGCTGGCAGAGCTGAACACTTCTCCTGGTCTGGGCTGGACTTGCCTCCCTTGGGGTCTGGGGTCACGGGTGTGTTGGCTGGACGTGGCTGGTGTACTGTGACCTTGTTTGGAGTGCCTGAGGCCTCACGCAGTGTTTCATTTCTTCTATTACATTAGTCCAATCCCGTCTGCCCGGCAGTCGCAGCATCTGGAAGGGGCAAGCTGGAAAGCCAAACACTTTTTGGGTCTTAGATTTAAGCTTTTCTTTGCATCATGTGTGCTATTATTCTGTCACCAAGCAAGCCACGTGGCCCCACCCTGAGTCAGTGTGGGAGAGTCCCAAAGAGCCTGGACCCAGGCAGGCTTCGAAAACTTGGGTCCACCCTTCCAGTCAATCACCAGAGCCATCTATGTGGACACAGGCAGTTTGGAAAGTGGCTACCAGGCAGAGAGGGGAGAAAATGCAGAGAGAGCAGCATGCTGGCGTGGAAGGTGGGGTGAGCAATGGCTCACATGATCAATTGTCAAGTGCTGTCGCTTTACATTACTCCTGCCTTCTCCCATTTTCCCTCCGTACCCATGTGGAAGCCACGGGGCTCTTCAAAAGGAAATGATTCACCCAGGTCTGAGCCAAGCACGGTTTGGACATCCCTCCGACAAACTCAACGGTTGCCAATCGGTGGGGCTCGAGAGGGTCAGGCCACCTTCTGAAGCCAGCGTCGTCCACGCGGGCCAATCTGTGCAGCGGTTTGAGCCTGAAGCCAAATGACACTCACCCGACAGCCCGGGGTGAGGCTTCATGTACATTACAAGTAAAAATTAAAGCTAGAGGTGGGTGAGGGTGGTGCTCAGGGAGAAGCGATCCGAAGTTTTCTCTTTAACTTGGCAAACGTGAAGTTAAAATGTTTCTTTTAAGTCAAAACGACCATGTCATTCCGCCTCCTGCTCCGCGAGCCTGGTTCTGATTATTAGCTGAAGTTCAACACACGTCAAAAGCGTTTCTGGCTGGGCAGCTGGGAAACAATGACCCTTTCATTCAGCGAGGAAAAGTCGAGTCTGAGGGCTCATGGGCGTGGGGTCAAGGCCACATCAAAAAGCATTCTTTCTCCAAGGCCCGGGCCCCTCGGCTCTGGTTCCGTGTGAGGTTCCCGAGTCATGGAAAACCGCACGGGAATTTGTTCCCGGGAGCCTGCAACTAGATCTGGGGTCTTAGGCGGCAGCTTGAAATGGAAACGTGGCAGCCCTTCCTCCGACACAGGCTGTGGGGTGCAGCAGTGGCCAAGGAATCGGACAGACCGGGCTGGGAGGCAGCAGCTAAAGGGGCGCAAGAGAGCAGCCATGACAAGGGCTCAGGGTCTGGACTACCATCTTCCAGGACCCCTGACTGCTATGTGACTCCGGGTTTCTTGCTTCACCTCTCTGAGCCTCACAGACTGGAGAACAATGCTATTGGTGTCTGTGGCTGGTGGATCACCAGAGATGCCACCGTGGATGAGAGCAGAGTCAGAAGCGAGCCTTGCGTCAATATTGTTCCCATACCTACTGCTTGAGGCTGGCTCTGTCCCTGAGGGAGGCCCCCTCTGCTCCAACACCCTGGGAGTCCAGGCTCGGAGCTTGCCAGTCCCCAAGCTGAGCAGACTTCTGATGTGATTGATGGCCGGTCCGGGAAGCGGCTCTGGCCTCTGGACTAAGACCCTGCAGGTGCTGCACCAAATCACTACAAACTTGGTGGCTTAAAATAATCCACATTTAGGGGTCCCTGAGCAGTTCAGTCAGTCAAGTGTCCACCTCTTAATTTTGGCTCAGGTCATGATCTCATGGTTCGTGGGTTCAAGCCCCGCGTCAGGCTCTGTGCTGACAGTGCGGAGCCTTCTTGGGATTCTCTCTCTCTCTCTCTCTGCCCCTCCCCTACTTGTGTGCTCTTTCCCTTCCTCAAAAATAAATCAATAAACTTAAAAAAATACCCCACATTTGTCCCCTTTCAATTCTGGAGGTCGAAGGCCTGAAACCCAGGTGACAATAGGCTGGTGCTCCTTCCAGAGTCTTCAGGGGAGAATCTATTATTAAGAGGCCTTTTCTAGTGGTGACCTCTAGTCCTTCCTCTGCCTTCAAAGCATCGTGTACATCTCCAACTCTATCACATCTCCTTCCTCTGATGATTGTCTTGCCTCCTCTAACAAAGTCCCATGTGATGGCACCTAATCTTCTCCAGAGTCCCGCCCCTCATGTCAGGGTCCCTCTGCAAAATCCTTTCGCTATGTCAGGAAGCACTCGACAGTTTCCAGGGATTTGGATGGGCATCTTTGGGGACCATTCCTCAGCCGACCTCATCCAGCCTTCTCTGGAGGCCCATTTGCCATCCTCCAGTTGGTCCGTTTGCAATCAGACTCATGTCCCGAGAACCCCATATGGCCTGTCTCTCAGAGCCACCCTTATCTGGAAGGCTGTGAGCTGGCTGTTCCTCAGAGAGCCATCACATGGTGTCCCAAGAGCATGGCTGGCCAAGCAAACCCACAAGGCAGAGGGAGAAGTGGCAGTGACAGCAGAAAGCCCTTCGAGAAAGCCAGTGGCAAGGAAAGCTATCTGCTTATTCAGGAGTTAAGTGGGAAAGAAAACGGATTCAGGAGGAAAGAAGGGAGATGAGCAGAAAGAGTACGGATTGCTCACCATCTGTGTGCAGCAGGAGAATGTCTGTGGCATTGACTGTTCCTGCCTTCCTGATAAGGTCAACAGACAGTGAATTCCCATACAAGCATCTCATCCAGTTTGAAAATCAGATAAGCAATGATTTATTCATTTTTTTTTATTTAATTGGGAGAAGAAAGAGAGCATGTGTGTGCAGGTGCATGAACGAAAGAGGGCTGGAGGGACAGCAAGAATCCCAAGCAGGCTCTATGCTCAGCATGGAGCCCAACGTGAGGCCTGATCCCAAGATCTGGGATCATGACCTGAGCCGAAATCAAGAGTCGGACCCTCAACCAACTGAGCTGCCCAGCCACCCCAAAGATGACTTTTTTTTAGTATAAATGTGTTTCACGCAATAGTTGGGACATACTTATACTAAAATATAATTTGTTGAGTATCTGAAATTCAAATTTAACCTGGTATCTTTATTCTATCTGGTAACTCTACACCAGCACAAATCTTGGTGTGATGATCACTATGGAAAGAAAAGAGGGAGGGAGAGAGGAAGAGAGGAGGAAGGAAGGGAGGGAGGGAGAGAGGAAGGAAGGGAGAGAGGGAAGGAAGGAGAGGGGATGAAGGGAGGGGGAAGGGAGAAAAGGCAGCATCACCACACATTTATTATAACTCAGATCCTGGGCTAGGTACTTAGCATAAGTTTTCAATTCTCAAAACAGCTCTCTGAGGTCATCATTATACCTGATTTATATACACGGCTACTTAATCCTAGAGAAATATCTTCTGGGGGAAGCCAATTGTTGTCTGACTCATTTCTATGGGGGTCCTGCATTTTTGAGAAGAGAAATACTGGCTTTTGGAAAGAAACCATATGCTAATAAATTGGCCAAGGCATTGCATGGCCATTGTGGGCTGCACAGAGACTTCCTACCGTCCTACCTCTTGGGTCATGTGCCCTTCCTGTCCCAGGTCCTCCCAGGAGGCCCTGGGCACGAGACCCCTGGGCATCCACATAGAGAGGGGCTTTGGCGAGAACCCGGATCCAAGATCTGCCACCTCGACCTGCAAGCTTTGGCTTTGTAATTGGTCCAGGTAGAGGCCTGAGCTGTCTACACCTCACGGGGAGGGTTCTAGAGTCAGACAGAGCTGGCTTTCAGGGAGCTGTAACTTACTAGGTATGTGATCATGGGCAAGGTATTTTATTTCCTTGAGACTCAGACTTTGCATCCATAAAATGGGGAAGCTATCTTTTGAGTGTATCTACAGATGTACTGAAATGATAACTGAAAATCCTCAGTCACTAAGCAAACCCTCAGCACATGTCAAATGACCAACACTGCTCTGTGGGGTCAAAGATGAAACTTTCAAGCGTGTATCTTAAGAAAGAAAATTGAAGAAGAGGAAGGGGGGTGAGGGAGGAGAGGGAAAATAAGGAAAGAAAAGTGGTCTCAGAGCCTCCAGGAGTAAAGGACGTGAGCAAATGGAATAAAGCAGAAAAGCCCGCCTGTGTTAAGTTCTAAGATGCTTACATTTGTGGTATCTGCCTTATTATCTGCTTTCTGATGCAGATCGCTGGGCTCTTCCTAATTATTTCCAGGCAGACACAGGGTAGAGATCAAGTCTGGCTCTAGAGAGGGCCCCCACCATCCTTCCAGGGCTCCCCTCTGCTTCTCTTGGGCCCCAGCGGGAAGGAAATTGTGGCTCTCAACTTCCCAAGGTCATAGTAATTGAAATTCTCTGTCCGTATCCCAATTTTCCAGCTGAAGACTCTTACAGTTGTCAAGACATAAAGACCCAAAATGGGCACTTTTCAAGATGACCATGAGTGTATAATTAGTCGATTAAAATTGTCAAAATGTTACTTTTGGTTAGTTAAAAGATGTATCAAAATCATTCCCTTGTTTAAGGAAAGAGTCTGTGTGTGTGTGTGTGTGTGTGTGTGTGTGTGTGTGTGTGTGTGTATTCTAAAAAGGGGTGACATGAAGGCTTCATCAGAGACAGATAGCTGACAGGACAATTTTACCCCAAAGAAACGTCTTGATTACGGCTCACTCTGGTGGAGCCATGGTACAGGCTGCACACGGGAATGTAGAAGCCAGCCAAAGCTGTTCGCCTCACTCTGAAGTTCTCTGGCCTTTGCCCACAGTTTCCGAGGCTCTTGTCTCCTCCAAGAAGAAATGACAGCCTCTTTCTTCTTCCCCAAATTCAGGCGGGTGGGTGCCTGTCCACTCATTAACTGAGGGCACTGGGTATTTGATTGATCCTGGACTCGCTCCTCCATTAGATGGAAACCATACAGACTGTCCACATGGGTGTGTTTCAAAAGTTAGTAGGATCTGACAAATGAGAAAATGTCACCAGAGTGAGGGCATATAATGCGTGCCTAACTAACATAAAATTCTTGCTTCAGTTATAGCATGGTCCCTTCCTTGCCTCCTGTCTCATATTTTTCTGACAATGAGGTTGAGAAAGCACGAACTAAGCCTGGGACCTCGGGACACTTCAAGCAAAGCTCAAAGAATTCAGCACCGTTTCCATTATCACCACACACCACAGTGGAGGGAATAGAAGTATTGAAGAATGTCTGATGGTCAACTAGACCTGGGCTTGAACTTTATCTTAATAGATCTAAGACCTTGGACAAGACCTATGGGACTCCATTCAGTCATCTGTAAATCAGGGCTACCATTACAAATGTGCAAGTACACTGTGAGGGTTCGATGCCAAAAAAAAAAAAAAAAGATGCTTGTGGAAAACAATCACAATGTCTTGCACATACTGAGGAATCGATAGACAGTTGGTCATTTTGCAGAATATTTTGAAGAATTATTTGACGTATCCCCCAACCTCCTTCCATGTCACACACACATACACTCACATTCACAATTACACATTACACATACTTTTGTATCCTGAGGCTCTCTGCTCTAGCCCAGGTAACCAGACAGAAGGGGCCCCTTGCTTTGGAGAGCACAGCAGACCCGAAGAATGTAGATGCCAAAGTTTGGCATTTTGGGAACTGTGGTATGGATGTGAGCCAGAAGAGAGACTTGGGAAGACTATAACCAGGCAGAAGCAGGTCTTGGTACCACGCTCGGATCTTTGTAAAGCCTCCCGGGTGGGCCTTAGGGGCTGCATTCTGTCCAGACCCCACACTGATGTGTTCAAGTCCTAGCACCTCAGAATATGACTGTATTTGGAGACAGAGTCTGTAAGGAGGTGGGTAAGATAAAATGAGGTCCCTGAAATGGGTGCTGACTTAATATGATGGGTGTCCTTATGAAAAGAGAGACACAGGCACCCCCAGAGGGAAGACTGAGTGAGGATATGGCATGAAGGGGGCCATGTAGCACCAAAGAGAGGGGCCTCAGGAGAAACCAGCCCTGTGGACACCTTGACCTTGGACTTCTGGCTCCTGGAAGTGGGGGAAACAGGGGTCTGCTGTGGTAGCCCTGGCAGACTGATACAGTGGGGAAGGGAGAGCCAGCAGAGAGGAACATAGTAAAGGGGAGTGCCCTTTGTACACCTCAGGGGAGCAGACCCATGCTCTGCGTCCTCCTGTGGAAGCCGGGTTATGGGTAAGGGTGTGAAATTCCCAGATGAGTATAGGTAAAGTGAAGCCCCAGCTCCCCTCTGGGCCTTGAGGAGGTGAATGCCATCCCCAACATGGGCGAGAGGGGCATGGCTGTTGGTGGGGAGGTCTCTGGGTGGGCAGTGGGCTGGAGGGGCAGGGCTGTGATTCACGGAGCAGGTGGATCAAGAGATGCCTTGGGCAGGCGAAATGACACAGTGAGAACATGAAGTAGGTCAGTGATGCCCGAGCAGTGATGTGAGGATGCCAGACACAACCAGCCGGGTGCATCAGGGCTGTTCCCAGGGGAACAGAGCCACAGCCTCAGGGGAAGAACCCAAAACCCACTGGATTCACTGTGAGGAAGCCAGATTTGGGGTTTTATCTCCAGGCAGGGAAAGGGCTCCAAATGGCAGCAAGGCGTGATGTGTGTGGAGACTGAGTATTCGGATACAATGTTCCCCCACCTCAGATGCCCATGCCCTCATCCCCAGAAGCTCTGTTCCCCTGGGTTACCTTATGTGGCAAAAGGGACTTCAGACAGGTTCAAGGATCTTGAGATGGTCCTGGATTATCTGATCAGGACTGGTAATCTTGTAAGAAGAACACAAGAAGGCCAAAGGGACGGGAGGGGGCTGTGGCAATGGAACCCAAGTGGTGTGGCCACTCAAGAAAGCCAGATTCTGGGGCGCCTGGGGGGCTCAGCTGGTTGAGTGTCTGATTTCAGTTCAGGTCACGATCTTGGTTCATGGGTTTGATAGCTGTGCTGATAGCTTGTTCAGAGCCTGGAGCCTGCTTCTGATTCTGTGTTTCCTTTTATCTGTGCCCCTTCTTCGTTCTTGCTCTGTCTCTCTCTGTCTCTCAAAAATAAATAAATGTAAAAAAGAAAGAAAGAAAACAAAAGAAAACCAGATTCTCTGTAAGCCTAAAGAGACAATGAAGGGACTCCTTCCTGGGCACTCCAGAAAGAATCAGCCCTAATGAATGACACCTTGCTTTCGGCCCCTAAAGATACATCAAGTCATTCTGGCCTCCAGGTCAGAATTGGTAAGAGAGGACATTTGTGTAGTTTAAAGTCACTGAGTTTGTAGTGATGTGCCCCAGGAGCCGTAGGAAACTGCCACCCTCGGGGACAGAAAATGAGAGAAGGCGACTTTCTCACTACAGATTTCCAAAATGCATATGGATGACATGCTCTCTTTTTTTATTTTTTTAATGTTTATTTATTTTTGAGAGAGAGAGACAAAGATAGAGCGCAAGCAGGAGAGGAGCAGAGAGAGAGGGAGACACGGAATCCGAAGCAGGCTTCCAGATCTGAGCATCAGCACAGAGAGCAACACGGGGCTCAAACTCATAAACCACGAAATCATGACCTGAGCTGAAGTCGGACGCTAAACCGACACACCAGGTACCCCTGGTGGCGTTCTCTTGAGTGTTCAGCACCATGGCCCTTCCTCACTCAATGCCGTTTGTCCAGTTGGGAGGCCCATCTTCACAGACCGAGTGACCTGGGGCAGGATTGAGGATGACCCATCTTTGCCAGCGATCCAGTGACTAGAAGTGGGCTGGTCAGAACCCTGCCACCACCCCGGTGGCCACAGATTGGCTCAGATTCACAGAAGGAAGCCAGGGCACCGTACTTTGTGTGACGTGCCTCCTCTCTGCTCAGGGTTCGGGGGAAGGACGTGCGATCACAGTGCGGCTGCTAAGTAGTCCTGCTAACTAAGAATCCCAGCCGGGCCATGATGGGCGTCCCCTTTGTTTCTTTTTAAGTTTACTTATTTGTTTTGAGAGAAGGGGGAGGGGGGGCAGAAAGAGGGAGAGAGAGAATCCCAAGCAGATTCTGAACTGTCAGAGAAAAGCCTGAGGCAGGGCTTGAACCCACAAACCGGGAGATGGTGACCTAAGCTGAAACCAGGAGTCAGATGCTTAACCGCCTGAGCCACCCAGGTGCCCCGACGGGCATCCCTTTGAATGTTGCATCTCCCCTGGCCCAGGCCTTTGGCATTCCTAAGAACACTAAACTTCAACATCTTCTGATAACAATCTGCGCCCCTCTCTGCAGGGGACGTGGCGGATCCCAGTGTCGGGGTCCCTGCACAGGCCCGGACAAGCCCCTCCAGGAGCCGAGCCTCAGCTGGGTGCCCTTTAGGGTGGGGCTTCCCCACCCCAAGTCCCGAGCCACCATAGAAGAGCAGGGTAGAGGAGGGTCCCCTGGGGCTGTGAGCCTGTACATAAGCTGCCCCTACAGGAGCATCTCCCCAGCCTCTGCTCTGGGCTGAGTCCTCTGCTCAATGCCATGGTCATTACCACAACCTCTTCCCTGGAGCTTTTCACTGACCTTTTTTCCCCTTAAGGAAGCGAATATTTAAAAAGAAAAAAACTGAATATATTCTCCTTCAAACAGTGAAAATGTAGAAGTGCGGAATGGGCGGCACGGTATAGTCAACGGCCAGCTGGGGCGTCATTTAGACCTGGGTTCTGGTTTCATGTTTGCTGATGCTGTGTGGCCTAATCAAGGAATGAGGCTTCTCTGAGCTTCTGTCTCTCCATAAATGGGACATTTTATTGCCTCCATGACACATTTTTCTGGGGTGAGAACTAAATGAGCTAATCTCACACTCAATGAATGACAGTGTTTTACAAATTTTGGGATCAAAAGGCTGGAGAGCCAGGCCCGTCGAGGTATTTTAAATGAAGTTCAAGTTTGACTTGGAAGGACTGACCTGGCTGGAAACATCTAGCAGGTGATTAAAACATAAGCCTTCAGCCCCTACTGATATTATATGTAGCCCTGAGGACAGTCAACAAACAAAGGGCATCAAAATAAAACAAAATCTGGGGCGCCTGGCTCTTGAAGTCGCTTAAGCATCCGACTCTTGATCTCGGCTCAGGTCATGATCTCACGGTTCGTGAGTTCAAGCCCCACATTGGGCTTTGTGCTGATGGTGCAGAGCTTGCTTGGGATTCTATTTCTCCTTCCCTGCCCCTCCCTCACTTGTGCTCATGCTCTCTCAACATAAATAAATAAACTTAAAAATTTTTTTTAAATAAAACAAAATGGGGTGCCTGGGTGGCTCAGTCGGTTAAACAGCCAACTTCGGCTCAGGTCATAACCTCATGGTCCATGAGTTTGAGCCCCGAGTCGG
Organism: Mungos mungo; assembly: GCA_004023785.1. Classification (NCBI taxonomy): domain Eukaryota; kingdom Metazoa; phylum Chordata; class Mammalia; order Carnivora; family Herpestidae; genus Mungos; species Mungos mungo. The sequence continues at coordinate 95,120 of PISW01006793.1, forward strand.
GCTCTATGCTGACAGCTTAGAGCCTGGAGTCTGCTTTGCAATCTGTGTCTCCTTTTCTCTCTGCCCTTCCCCTGCTCACGCTTTGTCTCTCTCTTAAAAATAAACATTAAAAATTAAAAAAAAAATAAAACAAAATCTTCTTTATTCAAAGAATAATTGCCAGGTGTACATTTCCCCCTAAAAGTTAGACCGAAAGGAAAATGCAAAAGCGTGTTTTCCAGTCTGGCTGAGTTATACCTGCCTTCCCAGTCACACAGGGTCAAGAACTCTGAGTGAAACATTTCCTCCGATGCAGAAGTCACAGGATTGTTGCAACTGGGGTATCTGCCTTCTGAGAGGACCCCAAGCATCACATTGCCAGATTTGACACATTGCATCCCGACAGGGGGCGAGGTAGATACTTGCCTTTGGTTCTCAAGATCGCGAAAGATGAAATATCATCAAAGGCGATCGATAATTCTTGTCGACTAGAAAAGAACGGGAGGAGACAACCTAGATATTTTTATGGTTTACACATTAACCTTAAATCTATCACAAATGTGTCATTTCATGCTACCATTTCTGCAGCAGGAGAAAAAAAACTAGAGAAATTGAAATGAAACAGACAAGCATAAGGAATCCTGTGCAGCCCTGGCGCAGCGTTTATATGTAGGTTATTCTAGGTATTCATAGAAATAATCCTGCAAGGCCCACACTAGTATCCCCGGTTTTCTAGAAGACAAAACAGAATCGAAAGAGATGAAGTATTTTCCCCAAGGTTGCCCCATCTATCTCTTTCAGAACCTGGATTCAAGCTGAGAGTTGCAAGGCAGATACATTTTGTTCCGGTCTTGTCTTATACAGAAAACAACACGTAACCCCATAAAAGTCCTTAAATTATTGGATTGGAGCTCCTACTTTTCCCCTTGGAAAGTAATAACCTCTAAGGGCACTGCCTGTTCAAGAAGTCTTTCAATGCATGCGTATATAATGCAAAATATAACAGCAAAAAAAGAACGCAAAATATAAGCGATCAAGAGAAATGCAAAAAACCGAACGGCATGACCACTACTAGTGAAACCAACATGCAAAGCTTTGCTAACAGAAGCAAGTTTCATTTGCCCTCCTTCCTGTGTTATAGAAACCCTTGCATATGGTTGTCTTTATTTTAATGTGCATGAATAAAAGATATCCTTGTGAACTGATGTAGTCCACAGGCTTTTGAGATCAAACAGTTTTCTACTCCAGGTGAAATGTGGGAATGACAGATAATGTTGTTAATATGCTATATTTTTGTTAGGGTGAACAAACATGACCATAGCAATCATTTTCATCATATATATTTGTGGGCCTTTGTGTGTGGGGGGAGTAGGAATGGGGAGGAGTATTTAAAGAATAAGATTTAAGGGGGGAAAATAAATAAATGCAGAATTTTCCATAAAACCTTCAGTGAGAAGTATCCCTCCCTCTTGCTCATGTATATTAAAGTGCGCAGAATTTGCTGACTTGCATAATACAGTCCAGAGTGATTACTAGAGGGGTCTGAGGTGATTAAATAACCACAGCATTTGGAGGTACCTGGAAATAAATATCCTCATTCTAGAGCCCATGCGGAGTCCGTAGGATGTAATGGAAGCATTCTTGGGGTATTGAAGGTTACACCTCATTCCTTCTTTGCCAAGGAAACAGCACAGATTTGTAGCTTATGAACAATGGGTTGGTTACCCTCTGTGTGTGGATAACATATGAAAGCAAAATATGTGTATATCCAATGAGGCAGCATGAGTGGGGCAGCATGGGGGCATGGAAAGTCTGGTGTCAGACTTGAACTGAATCTTGGCCTCCGGTAAATAATCCCTCCTCTTGGCCTGATTATACTTATCTATGCAATGGGAGTAGATTTGCTACCAGAATGTCTGCTCTTAAAATCACAGCCACTGCTTAACAGTAGAACTCCCCTACGACCCAGCAATAGCACTACTAGGAATTTATCCGAAGGGTACAGAGTGCTGACATGGAGGGGTACGTGCACCCCCATGTTTACAGCAGCGCTTTCAACAATGGCCAACTTATGGAAAGAGCGCAAATGTCCATGAACTGATGAATGGATAGAGAAGATGTGGTTTATGTATACAACAGAATACTACTTGGCAATGAGAAAGAATGAAATCCTGCCATTTGCAACAACATGGATGGAACTGGAGGGTGTTATTCTGAGTAAGGGAAGTCAGGCAGAGAATGACAGCTTGTTTTCAGTCATATGTGGAACTCGAGACACTTAACAGAAGACCATGGGGGAAGGGAAGGATACAAAATAGTTACACATAGGGAGGGAGGCAAACTGGAAGAGACTCTTAAATACGAACAACAAACTGAGGGTTGATGGATGGGGCGGGGAAGAGGGGAAAATGGGTGATGGGCATTGAGGAGGGCACTTGTTGGGATGAGCACTGGGTGTGTATGTAAGTGATCAGGGGAATCTACCCCCAAAACTAAGAGCACACTGTGTACACTGTATATAAGCCAACTTGACCATAGATTATATTTTTAAAAAAGAAATAAAATGACTGTCTTCAGGGTAATAAATAAATAAATAATAGCTACTGCTAATAAATCAGTGGGGTGATGAGAACAGCTTTTCTCTTCCCGAGTGCCCGTGTCAGGATATCTACTGAATTCATTAATGATTTCCTCCCCCCACCCCCATGTTAGCAAGTTAGTTGAGACTGAAATGGAGATTCAGAAAAGGTAACCACTGAATTTCATTGAATTGAAGGTTCAATCCACTGTAAGAAGCATCATCACTTTAAGCGGCACAAAGAGAGAAACATATCCTGGCAATTCTAACAGTATGATGCCATCAGTTGTCAGATACGGTCCATTTCAGATGCTAAAATATTTCATAAAGTATTGCTGGGGAATCAATAAACTGTGTCAGATTGTCTAAATCGCACAGCAAGTGCCTGGACAGACGAGGTTGTGAGCACAGGACGAAGGAAACACAATGCTGGGTGCTAGTGCCGACAACCAGGGGTGCCTGCTCCTGAGAGGGCAGGTCGGCTTCCCAGACACACGTTGTGTGACGCAGTGTGTGATACCCCAACAGTGTGTCTCCCTGTGTGCCGGTGCACCTGTGTGCCTGCTTTGCAGATCCCTTTCCATTTTGAGCTCTCTCTAAAATAATCACACGGAACAGGCAATTACATAAGTATATACGTGTTTTTGCCAAAAACGAATTCTGGGAATTTCTGGGAATTCTTTAGAGAATGAAAAGTAGGGATAAAAGTAAGTAATTTGTTGTTGATGATGACGCTCCTGAACAGGTGATGTTTCAGCGCAGAGACTGTGAAATACACGAGTCTCAACGACCCGGAGCAGAAAGAGTCAGACCGTGGACGCCTGTGTGAAGAAACCGTATTGTCCAGCTGGTCAGGAGTTTGTTAGTACATCTACTTTTTAAAACACATACAAGGATGGGGCGCCTGAGTGGTTTAGCTGGTTAAGTGACTCAGGTCATGGTCTCACCGTTCTTGAGTTGACCCCAGCCTGGGGCTCTGTGCTGACAGCTCAGAGCCTGGAGCCTGCTTGGGATTCTGTGTCTCCCTCTCTCTCTACCCCTGTCCTGCTCATGCTCTCTGTCTCTGTATCTCTCTCACAAATACACATTAAAATCTTTTTAATTATATATATATATATATACACATATTTATATATATATAGGAATAGCTTGGACAAAACAAAAATACCAACTGATATTAACATCAATTGATCTTGGTCAAGCTCCCTTGAGGTATGTGAAATACTGAGACTGATTTGCTACATCGGAATAAAATTAAAGCAGACTTTGCAAAGTGGTAAACTTGATAGAAAGACTAACAAATTAGGGGGCGCCCGGGGGGACTCAGTCAGTCCAGCACTCGACTCTTAATTTCTGCTCAGGTGATGATTTCACGGTTCATGGGTTCAAGCCCTGCATCATGCTCTGAGCTGACAGCATGGAGCCCGCTTGGGATTCTCTGTCTTCCTCTCTCTGCCCCGTCCCTGATCATATTCTCTCTAAATTAACTAATTAATTAATTAATTGATAATAAAAAGAAAGGCTAACAATTTAGACTGACCAGATAATTCATATTCTAAATTTATAACAGTTTAAAAATGTCCATTGTTGCCTCACCTTAAATATTCCCAGAGCCACCTGTCATGGGCAGAACCCCATGGATGCTCATGTCAGTTCCCTAGTATTAAATCTGCGTCTGCTTTAGACGTAATATCCCATACTCGTTCCCCACACACTGTTGAGAGCTTCCACACGAGGGGTCTGGAGGCTCTAAAAACTTCTGTCAAGTGGGCAGCACCTGGCCCTTGTTTGGATGGAGAGAGGGAGCCTTGGGCAGGTCAGCAACCTCTTCCAAGGCCACATGGAGGGAAGAAGCACGAAAACACTGGAAAAGCACTAAATAATTTTTAGTCAAATTTCAGGACATTGAGATAAGGCAAATGGCCATCTTGGGTTTTTCCTCAAGATTACTAAAGCACATCAGCAACTATACTCAGAGGACCTCCCACTCACAGAGGAGATTGGAGGGAACGCTCTACAGTTTGCAAAACGCCTTCAATATGCACGGCTTCCTTGGTCTTTCCCCCACCCTCAGTGGTGGCTAGAGCAAGGACTCCTGCCCCTCACCCTTTCACAGATGTGGAAACTGAGGCCCAGAGTTGGCAACTGACTTATCAGGAGGCATGAGGGCAAGAAACGGAATCTCTCCCCCCCTCCAGGCATCCTTGCTGCCCCGCTATTCCCACCACACACACCTTCCCCTTCAGCCGTGAGAGCATTGTCCCAGAGCCTCAGCGTCCCTCAAATCTGGGTCTGCTAGGGATGAGAATAAGGTTTCAGATTTAACCAGCTATATTTGACGCTAGTGCCTCCTGAGCTAAGAGGCAGACTTGGGGGGTGACAGAGAGGCTATTCCAAGGGGAGCCCGTGCACTGAGAAGTCTGGGGCAGGGGAGGGAAGGAGGGAGAGCCGACAGGTCAGGAAATCCACTCCGCATCAGGGCCCTAATGGACACTGAATCCCTCAGCCCCCAGTTATCTGTGAGGCGGCTCTGGCCCCGGAGGTTAACCACCTGAACCAAGGTCATGGCCAAGAAAGGCGGAGCCACTTGTTTGGGGTTGAAGCCGCTTGCCTCTGTCTGCTCCTGATTCCTCCTTCAGCTGTCAGAAAGAAACCACCTCCCGGCCACCCTGCTCGCGTCTGGATGGGAGATAACATGAAGCGTCTGGGTCTTGTTCACCTGCGTGGCTGCGGGAGGGCCTGGCCACCCCCCAGGTCCCAGGCCCCCTCTCACCTGGACCCAGGCCCCCGCTTCCCTGAGGACACCCCTTGAAATGCTCCTGCCTCCCTAGACTCTGGGCTATAGCTGGAACAGGCAGGGGGCTAGAGAATGGAAAACTCCAGGATGTATTTGCAGAGATCATTGGTGAGATCAGCCTAGGCCAGTGAGGTAGATTTCAGCCTCTGTCTGCACAAATTGTTATGTCTCCTTTTTGTTCTTATTCTAAAAGTTATGTCCAACAAATAAAATACGGAGCCCATGTAACAAGTAAGGAGAGGACCCAAGTCCTGACCCCAGGCACACTCAGGTCCCAGCAAGAGCAGCATCAGAGATGCCCCCCTCCCCCACTCCAGGACACCAGGGGCCCCAGGGCAGGCCCCTTGGGATTTTCAGCTGTGCTGCCCTGAAACGCCATTCTAAGGAGGCCAGGTGGACGTTCTCTGGAGGGAAAGACGAGGCAGCAGGCCCAAGCTGCAAGTTGGAGTCTCGTCCTGCCCCTATGTCTCTTTGCCTTTGTCACGGGTCCCCACCGTCTCTTTCCTGAAACTCCCTGAAGAGTGGGCCTGGCTTCAGGAGTGAGACTCTGCGAGGCGGGGTTCGGAGCCGCACACTCCGCCTGGGCAGGGTTTTGACCCGGGGGCAGGGTTTTGACCCGGCGACGCGTCCTGCTCTCCCTGCAGGGCCACCTGGCGATGGCTCCGACCCTGCTGGAGAGCCACAGGACAAAGGCTGGGCCCTGAGCCCCCAGGACCAGCGCTCCGCCTCAGCCGCTGTACCAGCGGGCTCCTGGCCGCGGTCTGCTTCCTCCCGAGCCCAAAACAGTCTTTCGTGCTGTGGCCTGGCCCTGTCTGGCTTTGACCTCTTCAGTGCAGAGATGCGCGGGTCTCGCTGCAAGCAAGGAGGAGTGAAAATAAACCAGGCTGCAAGCACAGTTAGTCATCCTTTCTTTTCCCGACTCCAAAAGCTGTGAGCAGTAAAATAGGGAAGGAACGTAAGCGAGAAGCCGAGGGAACATAACCGGATCTCAGGACGCAGTTCCTTTTAGTCTGCGGGCATTTGCTTGGGCTTTCCCTCTGCATGGGTTCTTTTATTTAGTGTTCGTGAATTAACTCGCCTGTGTAAGCTGCGAGGGTCCACTGAAAAACAAGAATATAATAATATAATATATCCTACCATGTCATAAACAAACATAGCTTAATATAGTATAATATAGCATGGTAAAATAAAATATAGTAGAACAGAATAGGAGTATAATGTAGTATTATAAATATGATATAGTATAATATTATATAATACAGTGTAGTATGAAATAATAAAGTATAGTATAGTATGATACAGTATACTATAATATAGTATAATAGAATAGAATATAAAATGATATAGTGTGATATAATATGGTGTAATGTAATATAGTATAATAAAATAGAGTATAATATAACACAGTATAATTCAGTATAATATAATACAAAGTAATATAGTATCATGCAATATAATATTGGTATAGCATAACATAGTATAGAGGAGTAGAATAGAGTATAAAAGAATAGAGTATACTAGAGTATAGTATTACATAATATGATATAGTATAATACTATATAATATATAA